>VUQR01001242.1:10086-28562 GCA_015108515.1 Hemichromis elongatus
CAAAAAAAGACCACAGTAAAGGCTCTAATGTAAGCGTCCTGTTGGTGGCATCAGTTACACAATGGATCCAGAGCCAGCACAACAGAGCCAGCAGTGCATGGGCAGGAATGCAGTTGTTACTTGGACACCATTACATAAGAAGAATGGGATGGGCGAAACCTCAGTATCTTCAATGTACTATTGCTTTGTGATTTTTATTACTATTAATGAAGGCTACTCACCACCAAGCTAACATTGTTAGCTGGCATTAGCTGAGGTTAGTTCATAGACTGCACACTGTTAGACCATCTCTAAATACTCAAGTACGCGAGTCCATACTCGCGTTTTCACTAGTCCCAACTTTGTAAGTTTACATGGAAGTCCGGACTTCCCGAGAATGCAGCGCGATCGTTCTACAGTTGGAACAACAGTGTACGTGATGACATCACAGGTCCAGAGTTTGTGCTGCCGGCCCCTCGTAATTTAGTGATTAATATTGGCAATGGATCTCTAAATAAACATAGTACACATGTATATCTGAATAAAAACAAACAGATACGATGATAACACTTTTATTTTTATTTTAGTAAACACTACAACAGACAGCTGCTGGGGTTTGGAAGAGAACTGAACTAATATTTAAAATATAATCTGATCATTTCTGGAGCAGCCTTCAGGATCTCTACGTATTAACATGATGTTTTTAGACTTGATGGATCACACCAACAACCTGCTAGCTGCAAATAATCATGTGCACTTCCACATGATTATTAACAGACAAAAAGAAAACATATTTTTGATACAGAAATTGTTTTCTATATGAGGTCACTGCAATAAGTGCAGCTTTACCTAATTTCCACCCTACTGGTACTCATTTATATTAAGATTTAAAAATCTAGTTGGTATTGGTATGGTGAGTATCCTTCAGTAATAATAATAAATCGCACAGCAATGGAGCATTCATGTAGTTGTAAAAAGCATGACAATATATTAAGTAATCCAAAGTATTCAGAATAGGTTACTCTCATTGATAAACTTAACAGAATACATTACAAAATAGATTTTGGGCCATGTAATCTGTAATCTGTAGGGGAATACATTTTAAAAGTAATCTTCCCAACACTGTATAAGTCAGTGGAGCTCACCCAACAGTCTCTCTTTCTCTCATCTATATAACGGTAATCAATAAAACAAGTCAATAGTTGTTGTTATACAGCCTATATTTGTCTTCACAATCCACACCAACAATATCAATGAGAGATAAAAGAGGTGTTGTGGGTTTTTTGTTTGTTGTTTTTGTGCATGTGTCCAGTTGTAACTTGGTTGGTTTAAAAGCATTCATTCAGTAATTACAAGGCCCAGCCCAAATGACTGAACCGCACCGAAACCTCACATAGCCACAGTAACGTGACATGGCTGTTGTTGTTGCTGTTGAGCCGCACTTTGTAAGAGTGTTTCTAAAAAAAATCTAAATAACAACCAAAATAGAAAATCAAATAACAAGACTTCAGTAACAAAAACGCCTCAAACCTGAGTCAAAGCCCAGTTCTATATCAAGTTGTGAATTTCAAGGTTGTTAGATTTGCACAGACTCTTCTTTTTGTGTTATATACTATATTTGCATGTCTGTTTGCACGTGTCAATACATTGCTGCACCTTTTCCCAATTTTCCTAGCAAAACATAAAGAGATAAAGGGCGGCTTAAGACCTTTGTACAGTACTGTAAACTGACATTCATTCCATTTAAGACCTACCACATTAATGTAGTATCCATTGTTTTGAGTAGCTGTACAAATACTAATGGTCTGGAATGTAGTAGACGAAGTTGTTCACAGAAACACAACCATACAAACACTGCACAGACTGAGGAACACAAAACACAACACAAGGAATATCGAAAAAGTCCTACTTCTTCAAATTGTACTAGGAAGTCAAAATCAAAAGCTAAGAAATGGAAACCTTCACTAACCACATGTCCAGATCAGGCTGGCTGTTCCACCTGATCAAGCCCCTCCAGATCTTGCTGTCATTGTCCACATGGCTGTTGAGATCCATCAATAGGACAACAGTGTTACAAAGTGTGGCATACTCCAGGACCCCAGCCAGCAACTCCAAGAAAGTTGAGCAATCTGAACTGTTATTCAGCACAAGGAAACAAACCTTTTGTCTACTGGGAGAAAGCAAGAGTACCCACTCCTGCCCACTGCCTCTCACCAAGGGACACTCAGGATTGGAACAGAGTCCAGTCTCTTGCTAGGAGACTGGTTCTGGGGCCATATCTATTCAATATCACTATTCACACTTAAACACTTTTAGCGAATAACTTCAGGAAAGAAATTTGCTTCAAAAGGGTTAAAATGTGTATATGTTAATAAAGATTTACACAAATGTTCAGTAAACACACAAATACAAAGCATTTTGACCACATGTTAAACATCTTACAAATGCATGCACCCTTTCAAAAAGCTTCCCGTGCATGCAGATGTCTAAACTACATGTAGCATCCTTCTAACTTACAACCTTAAAGGTCACATGCCCAATTTCATGATGCCAGCTTCACACAAATTCACAAATGTAAGCTGTGTTCAAGTTCCAGTGTAAAACTGGGACATCTGGTCTTCTTCTGAACAGAACTATACCGGAAAAATGGATTTACCAATTACAGACACTACACAGTAGCCTGTGAAGGTTGATATACTTAGTTTAAATATGCTGTTGCTGTGGATGATACCAGATACATTTTTAACCCTTCTGAGTCAAATTTCTCTCCATAGATAACCACCTTTGTGTGTCTGCTTGGCCTGATTGACACTGTTAGGGTGTGTCTGATGGCAGAAAGGTAAACTCAGTATGATAAACTTTCTTTGTAATACTTGACATGAATGAGTCTATTCAACTCAAAAGTTCAGAAAGGAAAATGAGTATTTGAGTTTAAAATTTTTTGTAAGGTGACAGCTAACTATATCATTTAGCTGTTATAGCAATACCTGCAACAAACTAATTTCTCACATTCTCTTAGGTTGATTTATGTTGGCAGAGTTATTGGCTACACATGCTGGTTGGAGACAGGAACCAGATCAGGTTTGAGTCCACTGCTATGCTGGCCGGGTTGAGGACTCTTATCTCCTCCCTGTAGTCCTCCAATCATGGAGCCAAGGGTACTGCAGCTGCTGCTGTAGGTCTCCATCTGAGCTGCCATTCTTTTGCCAGGTTTGTCTTTCAGTGGCTGTGGCGAAGTTTGGTTCATGACAAGAGAAACCGGAGTAGTAGCCTTCTCGGTCAGACTCTGCACTGTCACTGACGACTGCCATAAGTACATATATAAGGTACATTTAAATTAGAAAAGATACATTGCCACACAAAGATACACAAATTCATATGATTGTTATTCATTATAGTCAGTTTTAGTTTAGTTGTTTTTACTAACATAATACTGGAAGAGGGTTACAAGAATAGCATATGACCAATCATATAACTGTTCTACTCTCATGTCCTATGTTATGATTAGTCCCAGTATCTACTGAACATTATGCCATATGTCTCAAAAGATCATCTCATCGCATCATCTCCTAATTAGTTTTCTGTAAACTGCTTGTATTGCTCTTTTTCCACTATTTTTCTATTCTGATGTTAAACAGAGTAATGCTAGACGAATTCAAAATATGATGTGGCAGGGTGTGGTTTGTGGCTCAGCTACAGGGGAGAGGTATAGCGACGGGTTCAGGAGGCAGTCCCACGGGAGGCCGGTCATCACACTGAGCAGTATTTGTGGAATTTTTGCCTCTCCTATTTCAGCAGATGCCAGGACCTGAAGTGATCAGGAAATAGTGGCAGAGATAGGTTGGAAAGCTACCGGCCTGCATGTGCCAAAGTCTTCGTGTGCAAAACTGTGTGTGTGATCACTGAGTGATCCAGTGGTGCCCAAACCCAATTTGCGTGATGACGGATATGTGACCTGCACAACTGGTGGAGGCGCTAGCCCGAATGCTGGTGGGGCTTGCGGTTATGCACTGGGAGCAGCCAGTGGCCACTCATATACTGCTCAAGAACCAGCAGAACCAGTTCGAGTGCCAGACAAAGGTAACTCCCGCAAAGGAGTAGGCCCAGTTGGTGAATATGTTGGTCATCGAACAATACATCAAGGGGCTCCCAGTGGGAACGGCAGAGTGGGTCTGCTGCCACCGGTCCTTGGATCTGGAACTGGCAGTGACCCTGGCCAAGTATCACCTGGCAGCATGGCCAGGGTCTCTAAGGAAGGTCCTGCAGCTGGAGGTTGGGAGCTGGCCAGTCTCAGCCCCAAGGACGAGGTTCCGGGACATATCCCCAGCATGGCTAAAGTTTCTCCACAGGTCCTGGTGACTACGGATACTTAACCCTGGAAACTGGTTGCCGTATGAGGGTTGCTGGAGGTGTGGGTGTCCCGAACACCTTTGCTGGGACTGCTTGATGATGGAGGTAGGATAGGTGTCCTGGGTGGCCAGCCTGGTTTGGTGCCCGCCTGAAATATCCCTTAATTGTGGAAACAAATTGGCCAGGGTTGAATAACCTTTAGTGGTGTGCCCTGACGCAGTGCTGACCAGCCCACATTTCATATGTGAGAGACTCACCAATGACTAGTCCCTTGACTGAACTCACCTGAATGGATGCCCCAGCAGGTAAAGGAATCAAAACGGAGTGAGAGGCCAAGTACAGTACAGTCGAAAAAGAGTGCCTGCAAATGCAAATTTAAGGCCAATAAGACCTCATTTCTATGATGCTTTTACTTTTTAGGCATTTTTGAGTGAAAATAAATAAAATCATCAATTATTCTGATTATAATTAACAATCAGAGTCAGTTATCTTGACAGATGATCACAGGTGGGTACATGTCAAAGTTTAGTGATCATGCAGTTAATGCAGGTTTGCCAGCATACACTATGTATGTATCTTTCACCTCATCATTATTTTCCTACTTTTATGACCCTGAATCCTCCTCATCAGTTGACTCTTCCTTTTTATTATATATATATATATATATTTTCAATATAATGGTTAAACATTAGTTCACAAAACATTTGTACTGTACAGAGCCTCTGCCGCCTGATTGTGCTGCCTGAATTGTTGTTGGTGTTGTTGTCATTGTTGTCACGAGGGCTTGGCACCACAGATCAAAGATGGTAGAAAGCAATACAGTTTGACAATTTGCTCCACTGCACCACTGTGGGACATTTTTGACCCCAGAGGACAACAAATGTTATTAAATTCAATAAAACAACAATGATTCAAATACTTTACTTTAAATTGATTATAGTCATGAATAGTATATTGTTGAACAGCCCCTATTATTTTCAGGCCATTTGATTAATTCAAATTATATTTTTGTTGCAAAAAAATTCATTTGGGGTCAAAACGACAACAAGAAAACATGGGGGGCAATTTTGTATCTACTATTTCAGTAGATCCCAATACCTGGAGAGAAAGGCTGTTCAGTGAGCAAGAAGCAGGGGCAGAGACAGGCTAGGAAGCCAGATACTGGCAGCCTGCGTGTACAAGTGTGCAAAACATTAATAAAAAAAAACCCCTACTTCACCGTGACCCTCTACCTGTGCACGAGGTCCTTAATGCTGCATATGAATTTATGGATAAAAGAAAACAGTCACCAGTCATTATCCCGCTGCTGTAACACAACAATTTCCCTCGTGGTGTCATGGTCTGGTTGAGTCACCAGTGTTTTTCCATTATGTCCCTTTTTCCTCTCCTGGGTGGAGCATTCATCAGTGCACCTGCCACACTCACCCGTTAAGGATCCCAGTTAAGCTACAGGTAGTATTTAAGACCAGCGTCCACATCTCTTCTTTGCCAGTTTGTCAGTACAAACTCCTGAAGGAACTGCGCTACAGTTTGACGTCCTGGCTGATCCTCAGGTAAAGCCTGTGTTTTGTGACGCTGTGTCTCCGGAGCCAGAACTGTTTGCTGGGGAACTGGGTCTTTGTGGGGGTTTCTTGCTGCAATGCTCTCTCCACACTCATTCTCCAATGATGCCATCAAGCTTTGCTACCTGGTGGGTAAGCCGAGAGGCAGAGCGCTGATGTGGGCTGAACCATTTTTGTCCTCCCACTCATTTCAGTAATGTTCAAATGATGAGTTTTTACGTGAGCTTAAGAAGAATTTTGCTCATCCCGTCTCATCTTCTTTCTTTGTTTGTTATTGAACAGCAGAAATTAGGATTTCCTGTCAGAGCTCATTCAAAAAAAGAATAAAAAAACAGCAACGGCAAAACAGCCAAAGTCAGAGGGAATTCATGACCATGTTTATCAAATGTGAAAAGTAGTTTTGATTTTCTTTTGCTGCTGGTTCAGTGAATGTTGAGTGACAGAAACTGCAGCTTCAGAATCTGTGAGATGTCTCTTTCAGCACCGACGGCGTGTCCGTGTACGTGCTGACAGGTAAACGATCCGCACTGTGTGTTTACAGTTTTGCGGAATCGATTTACCTGCTCTCGTTTGCTGTTTTAGCTGTTTGGTGGTTGTTGAAATAGTTTTGTGAGCTTTAAGCTGAGATTCTGGCATTTAGGACAAAACACATTTATATTTAAAAATGAATTCAGGATTTCGATATTGCATTATTGTCAGCACTTGTTTCTCAGCTGAGAGCTGCAAGTAACCGATCCGCATGGGCTCAGGAGTAGGAGCCGGTTTAAAAATTCTCTTTTCCCAATTCAAATCACTTTTAGTCGCAGTTATCCCCCTCAATCCAACCGACAGAGAGGCGAGCTAGAATCGGCTGTCATCTCTCACAATCTGGCGACCTGGTCTACATACCTTCCATGAGTTGAGTACGCTCATATTTCTATTACCTTTTCTGCCATGGGTCTCTCCCCTTCCAAAGCATCCCTAGGTTACCAACCACCTTCAGTGCATTATCTCGGGCTCAACAGCAACGCCACTATGCAGACCACCCATGTATATGCCAGGTAGGAAGGTATGGCTTGCTGCAGACAATATTCCCCTCGGGTGCCTGTCTCAGAAGTTAGCCCCACTTCGTCCAATTCGTGGATTGGACCATAAGAAGTGGACAAAGTGGTACTGTCAGGTTCTGGGTGGTAAATAGACTGATTCTTATATAGTGCTTTCCTACTCTCTTGGAGGATTCAAAGCGCTCTATACTACATGCCACATTCACTCATTCACACATGCACTGTCTTCTGTGCTGTTAAGTGCTTATTAACTACCATTCACACACATCCACACTGCTGCTGATGGATGTATCAGAGAGCAAATATCTTGCCCAAGAATATTTGGCATGCAGACTAGGGGGAGCCAGGGATGGAACCACCAAACTTCCAGTCAGTAGATGACCTGTGCTACCTCAGCTAACTCGTGTTAGTAATAGGCCATGTTTACTTATTGTGCTAAGTTCTATGTTTAAATTACTATACTCTCTTTGTGCCTTTGCAGTCGCTAGATCCACCACTTGCTCTGCCTGTGGCTCGCTCACTTCTTAGACGTTGGTCACTGCCTTTTGGATCACCCTTGCTGCCTTACTCCTCTGAGACTCATCTCTAAACATCTGCCTGCCCTCCTGCCTGCACCAGTTATGATCTCCAGATCAACCAGGTTGAACTCGCTCTGATTACACCCTTTACTTGACACTCATCCAGCCATCAATACCTCCCCTCATGCTGTTACCACTCCACCTGCTACGTAAACCATCACTCAATCTGTCTCCACATCTGCACCCTCGCCTTCCTGAACCATTGCTAATCAAGTGTCTGTTCACAGAGCCCAGCATGTCTCAGGGCTGTTCCAGCAGTGCTTCCCTGTGTTTTCATTTCTTTGTGTCACCACATAACGTTTTGAGAAACCTTACCATTGCTTCCCATACTTGTATACACTTCTGGGTCTATGTTCACATACTGGCCTCCAGGCCCCATAAGATGTGGTGTTAATGAAGTATTAATCTATCAGTGTATCTGCAATAGACTGGTGATTTGTCCAGGGTGTATCTTTTTTCTTGATCTATAATAACTGGGACAGGCTCCAGCCTTACTGTGAACCTGAATTGGATTGTCACAGTACTGGGTCATGAGACCCAGTGTTTGAGTTTTAATGCATCTTTTTGTATTCATTTGTGTTCTAGTTTTAGTTGAGCTCATCTAGTTAATTTCTAGGTTGCCGTTTAGTCCTTTGCTTCTTAGTTCCTTTTGTAATATCCCCTTGTACTAGTCTCCCTGGTTCGTGCGTCTACCTGTCATGTTTCCTGTGTGACTTTGAAGGTCCGTGTCTCATGTTAGTGTGTCCAGTGTTACTCTCCGCTGTGTTGTCATTATGTTTCATTCGACTCAGCTGTGTCCTCATGTGTCTCCACTTCTCCTGATCACCTCATGTGTGTATTTTAGTCCTTCGTCTCCCTTTCTTCATTGTTGCGTCGTCTGTGTTACCTCCATGTTTTCATAGTCAGTCTTCTTTGTCATAGTCTTTAGAGTTATCATAGTTATATCAGTTTTCATAGTTTCTTCCCAGTTTAGGTTCCTGTTTAGTTGTTGCTCCTATTCTGCCTTCGCTCTCGTTTGTTTTGTTTATGACCACCAGCCATAATGAAAGGCTCGCTTTGTTTGAAGTCATCTCCGTGTCCTCGCCTATGTCTGCTCCCAGGTCCACCTCACTCACACTCCACATGGTCTGCCTCCCAAGACTGTGACAGCACGACCTGACCATGATGGACTCAGCAGATAGCTGGGGGGAACTTTCTGGAATTCAGCACTCACGTGACTTTGCTTCGTGGACAATGGATTATCTCCTCCACATGCAGGCAGGAAGAGGGGAAGCAGTCTGTCCAAGTCCAGCTGAACCAGTTGGTTTCTGCCTACCCAGCTTTTTGGGATGAATTGTCAGAGTTTTTGAAAGACTTTGTTAGCACCATGTTGCTGCATCAGCAGCAACCTCGCACACTGGCGTCATTGCCGCTACCTCGCGAGGCCGAGGTGGTTAGAGATGGCTCGCTGAGACTCTCCCCCAGCCCAGAGACAAGCCGCTCACCCTCGCCGTATCGTTCAGGCTATTCATCACCTACCTCATTTCTGGTGAGGATGTGGGCAAAGGATGAGGATCTTGCCACCACGCCACACTTGCCTCCAGGGGCATCTGTCTAGGTCGCTGTTTCTAGAAGGAAGCGGCGCCCACGTTGCCGGTGCACGTCACTACAGCCGGAGTTGGGGATATCTATGGACCAGCTGCCAGGGTCTGAACCAATGGCAGAATTATGCTTCAGATTGCTGACAGCTGTGTTTTGTGGTCCTGAGAAAGTGTCCAAGGAGGACACAGAGTTTTGTGAGCAGGAGCAAGTTGTTGGAAGAGGAGCTCCAACAGAAGCCATGGCTTACCCCCGATCATGAGCAGGTTTTTTGTGAAACACGCCTGGCTCTCGGGCGTCCCTGGAGTTGCCAGGGACTCCCACCATCAGGTTCCAGCATTTCAGCCTCTGTGACGGCGTCCGGCGCAGCGGAGGCTCCGATGGTTTACTCACTGGCCCTTGCTGCCAGGAAGAAGCGGCATTGCCGTCGGACTGCTCAGCAACCGGAGGCGAGTGAGAGTGTGTACTCACTTCCAGGCACCCCAGAAATAATTGTGAGGGGGGGAATTCTGACAGATAATTTCATGGACTCGAGTGTGTAGAGACTATTAATGCTTCCGAGACAGACTCCTTTCACGCATACTGAAGATCCCATAGTTACCTGGTGTACCTCGTTAAAGACTGTTTCCCAGGGGGCAGTGATGAGGCTGTGCCATCCATCCCTCTAGTGAAAGTTAAAAGTGTTGATCAGGAACTCATGTTTAGTACAAAAGTTGTAGATGTAACATCTGATCATGGGCACTTTATTTTTAGAAGCAACACTCTGCCATAACCTGACATTTAAGCTGACTCTTTAAAACTTGACCCAGATCATTCATTCCGAGACTCTCAGCTAAGCAATAAACTGGCAGATAGTAAGGACACGAGCTTTCAGAAAGAGAGTGTGTCTGGAGAAACTGAATCAGCTCTGCCTGTGACTGTCCTAGTGGAGATATTATCTGAATTTCAGGAGCGGGACCACACCTCCTTCAGGCTACAAATACCTCCCTTAACCTTCACTCGCGTTCTCAGTTCCATGCCCCCCCCTCCCCCCTTTTCTTTTCTTTCTTCCTTTTCTATCATCTCTTCCTCCCTTTCCTCTCTTCCTTTCCTCCATTTCACTTCTCGTTAGTTACGGGGATCTGCCAGGCCCGGGAGCCGTCGCCAGTCCCCTTCGAGGCCTTCCCCAAACCGCTGCATCAGTCTCACCTCCTCATCCTCTATCACTCATCGCTCTGAGGATGTGGTCCCAGATCGTGAAAGTCAAGTTAATAGAATTTTGAATAACACTGTCTTGCTAATTCTGTAAATGTAAAACAAACTATGTTCATGGAACTGACTCCCTCCATGATTGGAGCCCTATCAGAGCCAGGCTCTAAGGTGGACAGGACTGTATAGTGGGTCTGAAAAGGCAACTCAGGAAGACATAGACTGTGTTAAAGACTCTGCAAAAACAAAGACTTTCCATGTCTGTGCTTCCTGAACTGGAGATTGAGGATTTAGCTTCCAAGCCAGCTGGAGTCTTCCTCAGTTAATGTGGGTAGAGACATTGCAGTTAATTCTGGGGGGTGTAAAGATGTTAATTTGTTCAAAGTTCCAAATAATTATCAAGAAACATCTGGTGGGTCCGAGCTAACCAGCCCAAGTGTGTGTGCTTCTATTCAGACCCCTATGGACCGTTCTGTGAAATTGTCTCCTGAGTTTGAAAGAGCTTGTTCTTTCTGTACTCGTTCAGGGCACAGTAATGAAAAAGACTGTTTTTATGTGCCCCTTCTGAGCCCAGATTGCTCCCTCACAAAGTGTTTTTTTCTGATGCTGAATTTTCTAGCTCTGTGCAGGTAAAGGACTGTGTTACCACTGTTTCCTCCGAGTCAGGGATTAATAGTACAAGAACTATTGTTTCAGATCTGGCTCCCCAAGAGACTGTTGTTCTCTCCAGGCAGTGAAGCTGCCTCTATCATTGGCTAAGCGCTCAGGGAAGCTCATCCAGTCTACTATAAACTCTAGATTATGGCCACTGCCTGAACAGACAGTCTGCACTGTGCAACCCCAGCCGCTGCATCCTGAGCCAACTGAGTGCCCTGGGGGGTTCAGGAGAACCGCTCCAGCATCATGTTTCGTCAGCTGGAGGGTCCGAGGGGCCTACTGGGGGTTTCTGGAGAGCCAGGCCAGCATCTCTTGTCTGCTGACGGCTCCAATAAGTCCATTCAGCCACCATGTGCATCTTCCAAACTTTCGCCTGCAGTGCCACCACCTGCTCCACCACCCGTGGCTTCCATGCAGTTGCCTGCAGCGCCACCACCAGCAGTTTACACGCTGTTGCCTGCAGCACACCATCACCTGTTCTATCACCTGTGGCTGCTACACCATCATCTGGTCCTGCTTTGTCTGGTCCTGCCTGTCCACGTTCAGCACGGCCTGCTTATCCTCGTTCACGTCAGGCTCCTCCTCATCACCAGCCTCCTTCCAGGCCCCTGGCTGGACAACCTCACCATAACATTTTCCACGCCGTCGCTGTGTTCCACTCGGCCGGCCTCCGGACCTGCCCTGTCGCTGATGCCACCTTCCACGCAGCAGGCTTCTGGACCAGCTCTGTCACCTGAGCTGCTGCCACTTTTCTTGTGGTCGACCCCCTCAATTAAACTATAGACTGTTGTGCCTGAACTGTTTATTGACTATTTCCTGTGCTCCCGTGCCCTTCATGGACGTTTGGTTTTGAACTCTGTACCTTGGACCCTTCAAAGTTATGCTTTCTTGACTCTTTTTTGTTCCTGTTTGGTCTGGGGTCCTTGTTGAGTTTTGTTTGTGTTTGTCGGTTGGTTTCAGGGTTAGGGGTTAGGGTTTTTATTAGCTTGGTGCTTACACTATTTGTTAATTGCTGTAATACCCAGGTGATACAATTGCAGTAAAGACATATAAATGCAGAACACAAACATAAAAATATGAAAACAAAACTAATAAATTGGGTGAACATCTAAAGTTAGAGAAATCTAATGTTGTTAGAGAAGAGAAAATAAATTGCATGTAATACAGAAATATAAGGAACAATAAGGAAACAAATTAGTATAAACTTGTATGACTACAATGTTATTCACAGCAGAACAAAAATTTAAGGCTCAATACTAAATTATGTAGGACAAATGCTTCTCTAATGGAAAATATTCAGAATATTAAAGCACTTTAACTCACATTGCTCACAGATACCTGGCTCCCTGCTAACATCTTCTTCTTTCTGGCCATGCTGGGATTCCAGTGGCAAACCAGACTGTCGTTCTGCACACTGTAGTTCTTGTGGCCAATCAGCCAGTATGTATACATTTTGCCCTTACCCTGGCAGGAAAGAATGCATGTGACAAGGAGCAATGGCAAGGCACTGTTCACCAAAACCTCCCAAAAGAAAACTAAGTACTGCATATTTTTGTGTATATTTAAAATTTCATGAAATCTCCTGAAGTAGACCTGTCTTGGAACATGAAGTAAGATCTTTTATAAAAAGACTCTTTAACAAGCATATTACATTTACAAGTTCCAGTTTTTGTCTTTTAATTTAAATCTGGAAGTTTCTTAAAATATATATGTATATAACAATAACATATTGATTTGACTAACTCACAGTTATGCAGGAGTGTACTTTTATAACATGGCTGCAAATTCTTTTACCTTAATCTCGATCTCGCCACGAAGCTGCAGTTCATAAGCGTTGTCTTTCATCAGAGCCAGGTATGTTTCTGAACTGATGTGGATTTTCTGAGCTGGCACAAAGAAAAAATAAAATAAACAGAAATTAAAAGTAAAGATTTAAGATTTTGCAGATTTGTATTTGTATTGTTATGCAAGAAGGATCCCATATCAAGTTAAAGCCCTCAAAGCTGAATTGCCTACTGCTGTTTTTGGTACCAATTTCAGATACAGCACATACAGTCTATTTAGTTTCTTTTCATTTCCACCACATTGTGCTGTATTGTGTGTGTTCTTGAATACTGGGCTAGCTGCACATACGCAGGCTGGTTGATTCCATTCTAGAGGCCGTGTTGACGGTATCTCCAAATAGACAGTATCTTGGCATCTTGTAGCCCACTATTCCCGCCACACATGGACCTGTGTAGCAGGAGAAAAAGAAGCAACACTTCACAATCTTCTTAAAAACCCTTAGTAATAAACATGAAGAACAATTATCAAAGAAAGAAGACTGGAGAAAAAAATAAGAGAAGATTAAAACTGTAATTTTTGTAAAATATGTGGTGGTGGGGTGTGGTTTGTGACTAAGCTGCAGTGGAGGGGTGGTGCCAGGGTGTCAGCCATCCTATTTTACACAATAAGACACTGGGACTGAGGGGTGTGTGGAGAAAAGCTGCAAGCAGCAGTCAGAGTGCAAGCGTTAGAGATATGCCTGAGCCACGGCGCACACTAACCAACCTATGGCTACACACACTACCCACGGGAACTCGTGCAAACAGCCGGACACTTCCGTTGGGTGTCCCCTCATGGAGATGTGGAAGATCATGCACGCGACTGGCCTTCCAGCACCATTTCCTGGTCCATGAGTGTTCCAGTATATTGCTAAGGGGGTACACACTAGGCAATGTTGGACTGTGTACACAGACCTTGGTCCACCAAGCCCAGGGCAGTGTTTGGGCAGAGTGGGTGGAGACGAAGTGTGTATGGGGACACAAATAGACTGTTTTATAGTGCTGTTCTACTCACCTGAATCACTCAAAATGCTTTATACAACATGCCTCATTCATCCATTCACAACAGCACTTCCTTCTGTGCTTAAGTGCTTTCTATATATCGGGCCTGCAAAGGATATCTGGCCTGCACACTGGAGCAGTCTGGGATTAAACTACCAACCTTCTGATTAGCTAGCTATAGCCACCCCATGGTCTCAGTTAAACTTAAACATAAGTGCAAAATGCATAGAGTTAAGGCTGCATTTTGTTTAAGCCTGGCACTTCCCCCATTTCTATGCATAGACTGACCTGGGTTTAATAAACTGGTGGGGCAATATGTGGGGGTGCACTCACGACTGGTAGGGGCCTGTAGTATCTGTACTGCAGTCAGCGGTGGTGGTGCTACCAGCGAGGGGTCTTCTCAGCAGACCCCAACAGTTCCTGTGATTCACTTCACAGAGCATTTTTCACTGGAGTAATTTCATGATAACACTATACTTTGACCAAATGAAAAGAATAGATGGTCAAATGGTGTGCCCAGAAGGAGCGTGTGTTGATTAACGACACACTGTTCAAACTGAGTCATGACACTTTCACTGGAAAGAAAGACACCCATTGGTTAGTCCCTGGTGACGTTGGATATGGAAAACCTTTGGAATGTTATATAGTTACATTTTACTGAAGGTTATTTGGTATCGGTGGGAGGGTTGTACGTGGATGGTGTTACTCAAGCTTGAGTAAGAATGAGATTCAGCATGTTCTGGACCTGAGAGCAAAGCTCCACAGACTGGGTAGGTTGTCACAAGAGAATTCTCACCACTAATGTCAGCAACGCCTGTAGACCAGAGGGGCTAGACTCAGACAATGCACACTGGAAGATAAAGTACTTGCAGGAGTGGAGCAAAACAAATATACCATCTCAAACTTCTCAAAGCATGGAGAGAGACAGAATGTGTATCTCTGGAGACCCTGGTGCAGACCGTTGTGATAACCATCTCACGCTGGCTCGGAGAACAGCATTTTCCAGAAGTATTCCCTCCCTTGCCCATTCACAGCACACTTCCCACTTTGAAACTCACTCAGGTGTGTTCATGGTCCTACAGATGATCTGTACATAAAAGGCAAGCAGTACAGAAGGAACTGGCTCTAATGCTGGAGATGTGTGTAATAGAAGAGCTGCACAAAGACCGCTCTATATGCTTGTGCGAGTAAAACAAAGTCACAAATTGACCATTATCCCATGCCCCAGGTTGAATTGGTTGGGCACCGCTTCTTTTTTCACCTCACTGGCTTCTAGCAGATTTAGAATGTATATATAGACCAGATGGCTAGATGCATGCTAGGCGCATGGCTGCCAGCCATCACCTAATTGTGCCTTCCCTATTTTATACAGTAGGACGCCGGAACCAAGGGGCATGTACAAAGAAGCAGTCAGAGCAACATTCAAGTGGCTGAAAGCAAGCATGAGAGCCACAGGGCAGTGTGTCTGTCAAGAAGTGAGAAAAATAAAGACTACTCCATGTTAGACTCCGTGTTTAGGTTTGTCAGTAGCCTCTAAAACTAGAAACTGTAATACAAATTCTAATAAAAATTGTCTGTTGCTTTATCCGTAAAAGTTAAAAACTGTACCTTTTTCAAATTTTTACAATCTTCCCTTCATGGTTGTCTCTTTGTGCACATCTGGATTCCTCCCAGCACTCCATATAGGCTCCTTATAAGTCCTGTTCAAGAATGCATACATGAACAACAAACTTAAACAGAGCCTAAAAATTCAGTTTCTGTGTCAAAACAGAACCAATAGCAAACCACGTCTTCAAATGAAGAATTTAAACCCTGTTAGTTCACCTTGTGAGTGACTGCCTGTTATCCTTGTGATGTAATCTTGGCAGCTCAGATGCCCCCTCCCAAACTTAAGGCTCATCCGTTGTCACAAGTTGAACCTGAGAATCTATTAACATGTCCAAAGGAAAAACACCCTGTCATGATTCCTATTTTGTTAGATACACCGATCTTGGCTTCTCACCCCTCCTTGCTCACCAACTCCTTGCAATTTCAAAATTCTTCCAAACTAAATTGAATTTGAAAGGTCTCTGTTACGACCGCGTGACCAGGAGCTTCAGCACGGATTGCAGATGACGGAGACAGGAGATGGGAGTTTTACAGAGTGCACCTGCGCTACTGCACAAGGAGACAACCTTCAAGAGGAGATTTGGCAAATGTAAATCAGTAACATAATTTCTGAGAGAAAATATCCATGTTCCTCAGACTCTTATACATTCACATATGTGGAAAGTACAAGATTCAATTAATGGTGAATAATACTCAAGGAACTATAAAGAGTGTGAAAAAAACTTTAAACAATGTGGACAACTTGAAATAAGTTTGAAGAGTAAGTGTATCCTGTACTCAAAGTGAAAAGCACTCAAAAACCTTGATATACTGTAGGCTCTGCATCCAAGCGCTACTAAGTGTTATTGAGTTTACCTGATGTCCGTCATCAAATAATAATTTATGTTTTTGTTCTGATGGTACACAGTTGAAGCTCTGTGAGGATGCTAAAATTCATATGTTTGAGATTTTCAACAGAATCATCCTCTAAGGATTATGAACATCCAGGAATTATAAATATTTGATGGTAATCTGACATTGTTCCTTTACTAGACTGTACTTACCACAAAGCACCTGACCAAGGTCACTGTGGTGATTCATATTTGTATCACTCCCCATGCAGATGATCATTTTCTACACTGCAAAAACTCAAATCTTTCCAAGTACATTTGTCTTATTTCAAGTCAAAATATCTTGTATTAAGTGGTAAAAAATATAAATTAGAAAACTACAAATTAGACAAATATACTTGGTGAGATTTTGAGTTTTTGTGTATAACACAGCAAATATGTGCTGTATCTTAGTAAGTTCTTCTGACCTGTGTGAATGCCAGCTCTGAGCTGAAGCCTCTCGTTAGGCATGTGAGGAATGGAGACTTGTCTGACGGCTGCTACCAGATCCAGTGCCATCTTGGCAATTTCGTCCACATGTTTGTCTCCGTTCCTTTCAGGTAGGCCGCTCACCACCATGTATGCATCTCCAATAGTCTCCACCTGGATTGACAGATTTTTACAAATTTGCATAAAATATACAACTCACTCATGTCTCGGAAAACGCCGGGATCGGTGTGGGATCGACTCGTTTCATTTACATATTTTGCAATGCAGTAAGTTTCTATGTCTTCATTGCCAGGACCGAGTGGACATTTTATACAGCAGGTCTTCCTGTAAATTTGCTGCTACATAACAGTGATTCAGCAAAGCGATCTGTGGCGGGGCGTGGCCTGCGGTGCCCTGCAGGGAAGGCCGACGCACCTGCGTGGCATCGGCAATCATGCCCCGCCATCTTAAGTATTGCACCAGGTCCTGTGATGTGGGGGTGTGCTGTGGTAATGTTGAGCTGGCAGTGGGAGAGCTGCAGCTCTACGTGTGTTATTAAAAAAAGCTGCATAGCATGAACATGCACCCAGGTCTGCTGTGGGTTTGTTACAGTGGTGCCAAAACCCAGGATGGGGACACAGTAAACCCGCAACCTGGCCAGCCAGAGAAGGAGCTGACCCAAATGGTGGCCGAGATGGTAGCAACGCAGCAAGAGCAGGCGGCAGTGTTGCGGCGCTGGCGGAGGAACTGGAGGACCTGGTTGAGCTCCACACGCAGAGGATCACGAGTCTGGCAGCTCAGATCCAGTCCTGGCTGACATCACCGCCACCCCCACCAGCCTTGAATGCATGGGAGTGGCCGACGTCCGAACCGTCCCAGCGCCCATGCTGGCCCCAAGGTTGCAACCAGCCAGGACACAGTCTGCCACCGCACCCATCCCAGCTCCTCGGGTGGGAGTGGGTTGTAACTGGCCAAGTCCTGCACCTGTTCCTGCTCCCCGGAGGAGGGCCACGGAGCAACCACTAGGTCCACCATCAACTCAGTGGAGGAGCTGCGTGAGGAGATGGCCAAGGAAGCCTGGTAGAGAGCCCGAGGTCGGCCTACGGGCCAGACTGGCCTCATCTCCACCAGAGGCCGGAGCGCCTCGTGGTCCCACGCGCCGCATGCCCACCTGGCTGGCGATGAGCCTCGCCACCCTGCCACCACGGCACGACTGCTTGCCACATGGCCGACCACTGGACCACTCACCGTTCACAAGTGGACAAGTTGTTTTGAGACTCATTTCATGTCTCAAGATTTGTGCGTTCACGACGCATTTAAAGGCTGGTAGAATGCTGGGTCATCAGAGTGTTCTTATCACTATTCACTCTGAACTAGTAATGACCGCTAGGTGGCGCACAGGTTGTTTTGTTAGAAATAGCCGGACAGGAGACAAGGCTAGCAGAGAGGAAAGAAGACAGATGGCGGCGTACCTCGGTGGTCAACCTTCAGAGGTAATTATACATTAAACACAAACGGTTTACAACCTTAGAATGAGTCATTGTATGGATCATTTTAGATTACGTTTTGTGTGTCTGCTTGTTGGATACATAGTTTTTCATTTAGCAGAATGTTTATCTGTTAGTTGGAGCTAATGTAGAAGAACACTCTGATGACCCAGCATTCTTCCAGCCTTTAAACGCCTCGTGCACGCACGAATCTTGAGACGTGAAATGAGTCTCAAAACTCCTTGTCCACTTGTAACTCTGATCTGTGCAAATTTGAAGTTATGGATGGAAATCTTTAACGAATTTGAAGTTATGGATGGAAA
>VUQR01001244.1:4729-25115 GCA_015108515.1 Hemichromis elongatus
AAGGAAGAAACTAAAAAAAAAAAAAAGAAAGACTTACTGAAATAGTCAAGGCATGAGTCAAAAATATGCTTGCTTACTGTTCATAATATTGTGCAGAGATTTGACAGTCCTTAGAACTAATCTGAAGTTCTAAAGTGTGCTTCTTCAAATATTTTTGATATGAAACTTCTGTGTGAACTAGCTTTCTAATATAACATTTAGAAACAAAAACACAGAACATTATTTACTTCCGGTGAGTGAGTCCTGAGTGATCCTGTTGCCGTGTGGGAGATTTAAATGATGCCATTGCCACTGTGCTATCTTTGCAAATTACATAGCTCTTCTCTCAAATCAGTGAACGTAGCTGAAACACATGAATCATTCCTACTGTTGTTTTATTGCACAAGATATTCAGTCGGCTGAATGGTTGAAACCCAGTTTTGTACATGTTGGAATTAGCTGCTTACTCATCAACAAAAACAGCAGCAGTGATGTTCAGATCACGTCAGTGTGTTTGGTTATTTGTGATAAGGATCTTCATCATGCTCATAAAGAAGGGGTTTTGTACATATAAGCATGTTTTAGATTGAGAATGTGTAAAAAACAGAGCCAACAAGACCACCTTACACCATATATTAGCAATCTGCAGCTATTTTTAGAGGTCTTAGGATGTATGCCACTGAAAAGCTACTAAGACTGAATGTGCATTTGCAAAAAAAAGGACCTCAGAGTCGATTTGTGAATGAAAACAACTTGGTGCCAAAAGGAGCACTCAGACTGTTCTGCACTGTCCAATCACCATAACAACAGTCTTAACTTTTTCCCGTGTCTGCTTTGTTCTTGCTTTCTTCCTCTTTGGAAATTTCCAAAAAGATAAAGGCATAGGGAAATAGGCTTGCACCTGAGGTAATTGCATCAAAACTGCTTTTTCCTAAAAGTGGCTTTGTACATGCAGAAGAAATCTACAATGGGGACCACAATGGTGACTCAAAAATTGGGGATGACAGGGAATGCAAACCCAAAGCATTGTGTCATTTTACCCTGCTTGCTATTTTTCCTTTTTCCCTACTGTCTTACATTCAGTGAACTGGCAGGTACTGAAAGGATAACTTAGATGATTTCTGAAAAATGGTCACTCTGAAATGGTCACTTTTTCTAAAAAAAAGAACATGTTGGGTTTACTTAATTTAATAGTGGACATTGGTTGCACACAGATATTTTGCTTAACTTAAACAAATGATTTAAATCAACACAAGTCATTTATATTCAATACACCCGTGCATTTTGTGTTGATAAAATGTCACCGAAACATGTTTAGATGAAGTAATTTGAAATATTTTAATCCTTCACAATCTTCTCACTTTATTTCAACATTATTCAATAACTTTTTTTTGGTGGTGGCTATGCCAGATGTGATAAGAGACGGGGTAGACCTGGTTGCCAGGCTATCACAGGGTTAACACAGAGAGACAAGCAACCATTTGCAATCACATTCACACTTATGGGTATTTAGAATAATCAACCCTACCCCTAATAACTGCATGACTTTTAACTGTGGAAGGAAACCAGGCTACCCAGAGAGAACCCGCTGCAAGCTAGCTGGATTGTGGATTTGAACCCAGGACCTTCTTCCTTTGAGGCAACAGTGTGAACCACAGTCCAGACTTAACTAAAGCAGGGAAAACTATGATTACAAGGCTTGATGCAGAATTTTCCTTTACATTTTGTATAGTAACGTATAGTATACACGTGATGTGTGTATAGTTGACTGCCTCTTAGAATGATTTTCCTCTAGTTTGAAATCTCATGTGATCTTGTGAATTTCGTGAGTCCAGGCAACTAACTACTCTTACTAGATTGTATCATGTCATCTCAACGAGAACAAATTAAGTTGTTGAATTTAATGCAGATCCTACATGAATTAATTACATTCACCATAGAAACAGGAAATATTTTTTTTCAAACAATAAGACTTTTGTAAATATAACAAGCACTCAATTTCCTTATTTTGACTGTTCTAATATGCTAGAGCTGGAATTTTACACAACACACTCTCCTTAAATAGCAGAAACAAAATTAAGGGATAGTGGAAAAATTTGACAAAACCTATTATTTTTGTCATGAGATTTTCTGGATGTGGTACAGCTCCAGTCAATGTATGACTATTGTTAGATTGTCTTCATAGCTGTTGGGAGTCCTGTCACTTCATTCAGTCTTCCAAGAATAAGTGAGAAGTCAAGTTTGGCTTTGAGTCTTGTGAGGTCAGAATTCCAGTCAGGAAAATGTGAACACAAATCAAAAGCATGTATTGTAGCAGTAGTATGTAAGCAACGCCAGGATTCAGTCCCTGGTGAGCCGAGTGCACTGGCACATTAAGCCTCCACATGCCACTGTACTTCTGCTCTGGATCTATCTGCCCTGAGAGATAAAGCGGCAATGCCAGAGACTGCAGCAGCACAACAAAGCTATCCAACCTTTACTGGTACATCCTGATCTGCTGCACCTTCCAGTATAAATCTATCCTTACCTTAGGCATTCAGTACTTAAGTCGAAATAATTTTTGCTGGTGCCAAATACATGTAACTAGTCAACAGAAGAATTGAACTGTATAAATAATAAAATAATAATCAATCCTGCTTTTTTTTCATAGGTAATAAATCCAAAA
This sequence comes from Hemichromis elongatus, assembly GCA_015108515.1. NCBI lineage: Eukaryota > Metazoa > Chordata > Actinopteri > Cichliformes > Cichlidae > Hemichromis > Hemichromis elongatus. The sequence goes on from VUQR01001244.1 coordinate 7,374, forward strand.
ATCAATTAATGTAAATATTTTTTTAGTATTGTGACATGAAAGCATTCTTTGAAGGTCATTTTCTGAAGGTCAATTTCTATTTATTTCTATAATATTTCTTAATATAAGCCTTAAAATGTGTGACGAATACCTGGAAAGAGGTGGCTTTGATAGTTTCTGTGTGATCGTGACCATGAGCCAGGGTTACAAAATGCAAATCCACTTGCTTCTATTTAATTATATAAGAATAATGTATTAATCCAAATGCCCAGAGGCAGTACCTTCAAACATAGAAGCACACGCTTCTGTTTGAAGGTAATCATATAAATATTTTGTGTGATGCTGTGGATTCTTTGCTGGTGTCAAGGCCGGCCAGACAATCGGCTGTATGGACTCCAAACTTCCCTCCCTAAAGCTAAACTATCAAATAAAACCAAAACCAAAAAAGAAAAAAAAAAGTCAACTACCAGGGCTTCACTCCCAAAAGGACAGAAAAATCCCACAAAGAGGAGGAATCTGAGGATACTGAGGAACTGCTCCCTCTGGGAGAGAGTCCATGCAGTTCACCATTCTTTACAGAGGACCAGGACAACCATCAATGACACCAGGGATGGGGAAAGAGGGAAGGAGGAGGAAGTAAACTCTGGAATTGTGTATAATGGCTAAGATAAGATAAGATAACATAAGATAAGATAAGAAGAACTTTATTTATCCCGAGGGAAATTCTTTTGTCATACACATGCTCAGTGCAGTCAGGGATACAGAGGAATAAGATATACATACGATATAAGAAATACAATGTATACAATAAGAATGCTAGTATACATAATATACAATAGGATAGTGCAAGAATAATATCAAGATCTGATTGAAACAAACATCAGGAAGTATGGCCATCACATGGAAACACCTGATATAGTTTCTGTGTAATAACTATGAATCAGGGCTAAAAAATACAAAATGACCTGTTCCAATTTAATTTCACTGTAATAACAGATTACCGGTAAATCAAATGCTCAGCGGTATAATATTTCCTAGAAATACATAATAATTCCCGAGTAATCACCTTGAATCTAGTCATCATTACACTTCTTGCTACTTGTTTTAATCAATTCAACATAACATTAAATAGAAACCGGTAGGTCTACATTTTGCAGCCCAGATTCATAGTTATTGCACAATATTTCCAGCTTAGAAGCTACAGCAAACACATAATATATTCATTACCTTGAGACAAAAGTAGCATCCTTAAGACATAAGAAATAATTTTAGCATGTAAATACCTAATATTAGAACTATATAGCAGTATTTTAAATTGCAGAGACAAAAATTCACTTCTTCCAACCCACAATGTAATAATAATTATAACAAGGATAAACTGAAGAGAATGGATTGATGGATGGATGCATTTAAAAGCCCAAACAAATGGGAGTTAAACAGATAATTTTCAGTTTTCAGATTGTTTATGGTCTCTTCATACATGCTTGTCAGCTTAACTCGAAGTTCTCCTAGTTACATGCACCACTCTTTCATAGTTTGTTGTGTTTCAACTGTGATTTTTTAAGTCCTGCTTCTTTCTCAGGTCTAATGCTAAATAAAGAATGGTGCTCATAAACTTTGATTTTACGTTCATATTAAAAATCTAGAGAAGTCATGATACAGAGAGGCTCACTAGGCTGCCACTCTGAGCATTGCAAAGTGAGTTGAAGGGAATATGATCTAATATAGTAATGAAAACCACAGCACAGTTTGCATGAATATATTGTTACTGAGGTAAAGATACATGTGGGGCGAGAGAACTTATGTGGACTTAAGTGCCTCATCATCAATCTAGGGTCTAGATTAGCTAGTAGAGGGTGATTGTACTTTCCATGTTAATGATCCTGTTTGCCTCGAGTGCACGAGTACTATAAGACTGTGGCATATGCAGATGTTTCTCTTGCATCTTTTAACAATTGCTTCAGGCATAATAGCACACATTTGTTTGCATCTTTCTATCTCCTCTTCCCTCTCGAGTGAATGCAGGATGGTTGTGTTGTTATTTTGTTTATGTTTTTTTTTTTTTTTGTGAATCGCATTAGAATCTTAGGAGCAACTGTCGACTGTCGCTACGAGGCCAGCTGCTCATATGGGTATTTATTTGGCCATTTAAATTCTAATAGACAAACTTTAATCTTGAATGGAAGTTCAACTGAGCTCAGACCACACTCAGCTGAACAACGTTAGCGATCCCTGTGTCTGATTAGGATTTTTCAGGGGGGAACAGCGTACAATGCACTTGTCACACCTGCACAGTTAAGGGTTTTTAAACAATCACTCCTATTTCACTCCTGCCAATCAAACACAAAACATTATCACTTCATACACATTAGTTCTCAAAAGGGGTCTTAAGGACATTTAGCACACTTGGCTAGCTGGGCTTTTTCTTTGTATTTGGTGTGGTTCCTGTTCTTATCATGGACACAGTGCTGAGGGTCTCAGAAAGAGTTATAAATAGCTCAGCTATGAACACACGTATTGCATTCTTTTGATCTGGCGGTATGAAACGCTCTACATTCATGGCCACTCCTAATAGCTAATTGTGCATATTCAACTTATAGTTGATAATGAAAATCACTGAAATCCCTTTTGTAGTCTGAACAGTCAGCCACTGCTCTTTCACCGAGCCGAATGGCTGCTGATAAGAAAAAAACAGGCCGGGACAACCCAGCAGTACCTGTTAGACCACTTTGTGCTTATTGTGTCGGTGACCCCAGGGGAGTGAGATTAAATTAACTAAATTTCTCCTTCACCCATTATCGTTGCTGTTAGTTTAGTCGTATTTAATCAGTGTTGATGTGGAATTTTTGGCTTAAGTTTTGCCGAACTACTCAAAGTGTGCATACTGCACACGAGGCACGAAGCACCATCCTGTGCTGCTGTGTCACTGCTCGCTTTTCGTTTTTTAAAAGCTTCTTCAGCAACTCACGGTTCGCCTGTCTTAGCTCATTATACAGTCAAGCTCACTTAGATGTGCATGTTGATAAAGTCACAGCAAAAGGAAGAGCTGACAGAGAGCCTAGGAGATGCCTTTTTGTGTCCGTGTTTGTTTTATGCCAACATCCTACTGTTATCTTCAAGATTAGGCACCCTTTACCTCAGCCTTTCCTCCATTTTCCTTACTATGATCTTGCCTTTATGTTACCTTCTCCTTTCCTTCAGTTGTTCCATACCTTTCTCACTCCTCCCTTCCTCTTTTTTTCTTATCACCGGCACAAACAATGTTGTATTCCCCTGATACAAGCCTCAATCACGTAAATATTCCATAGTCTATTTCTATTGCCCCTTTCAACTTTTCAACTTCCCTGAGCCCTGTAGGGTCTACAGCCTTTCCCTGAGCTTACATTTATCTCTAGATGCTTCTGACCCACACTTACATATCTGCCTGCCAGCAACTACACCATACAGAGATTTGTAGAGTGTTTCTTGTCTTTTGCAAACAGGGGTTAAACGGGCCAGCTCAGCTCAGGCAGCTTCACTTTTTAGTACAATCATGGAGTGGAAAACCTCCCTTTACTGTCTTCAGCAGTATGTGGTTTTACTGTGCTTGTCTAAATAATTTAAGATACTTTTTTTGTTGCCTGGTACCAGTATTTTGCAAAAGTCTTCATCTATCCCTCACCTTTGTATTTTGTTTTGCTTAAGAGGAGCCAGACTATCTTTGTCCAGGCTTTCTGAGTTTTCCTCTGGAGGCTTCTTTTTACTCATTTTCAGTCTAATTCTTCTACCTGACCATTTTTAGAGGAATGTGGTTTGTGTTTGTTTGTTAGGCCACCTGATACTGACCTACACATAATTTCAGCCAGCTTTATTTTCTGAGATCCCAAACACACTACCAATGCAGTAAAAGCATACCTGGATAGAAAAACACAGTAGAAAACAATCACCTTGCCAGAGTCTGGAACTCATCTTTAACAAATATCCAAAGAAGAGCTTTGGATGTCATTCAGAAAGCCTGGAAATACATCCACACATACATGTTGGTGTTGCCGTAGCATAGGCAACAGTGATATCTGTCTAATGAGATATATTTGTTATGTCTTAAGAGGTTTCATACTCAATATTTGCTCTTACCAAGTTCTCATAAGAGACAGAGAGAAAAATGCAAATTTAGTTCAGTGAAGCCGCTTGAGACGCATAATATCCATTCTCCAAAAGCAGCTACAATCGGCCTTTTTCTCCCATAAAATCTAACCTTTAGAATCACTTTCCAGGGATTTAACTGAAATAACAAATGCACCTAAAAATGAACTAATAAACAAAGCCAAGTGAGAGTGAGCCCCATCTATGTGTTTATGCTTATATTTAATTAGTGTTTTTAAGAGTGTGCACAAGTTGGACTTTAATGTGTTTATTTGTTTAAACCAAACCAGAAAAAAAATACATTTTCACTTTCAGTTGAATTTCTTTATTAGTAATTGTTTTGTTTGTTTTTTTCATTTATTTTCGTTAGTTAATTTATTTATTTTACAGTTTGTGGCACTAGCTGTGGCTTCTAATATAAAGCCAGTGAGGAGATAGCTGGAGCACACAGCCATGAAGGACTGTGATATACAACGGTTTGCAGGGCAATGACCTTGACAGTGTTTGCATGTAGAACAATTTTAGTGGAGAGAGTGACGAAAGGTTACATTTTTGTCCCTTTGTAATGCATGGAAAATATAACATGTAACATTATAAATATGATGGGGAAAAAAGCTATCTCCAGTTATATTCCAAGGTCAAAGCACAAAACATTGAATAGTCATAAAAGATGAAATGACAGTTTGTTCTGATCATTGTTATCTTCAGTCCTTCATCATGCCCTCCTTTGTGGTAGCAGACTTCAAACATATTTTTGCCACTGACATAGCTCTATATATTGCTTCAAATGTATGACATACATCTTCTCTTCTCTTCTCTTCTCTTCTCTTCTCTTCTCTTCTCTTCTCTTCTCTTCTCTTCTCTTCTCTTCTGCTGCACCAGTATAGCTGTTGCCCTTTGTCACTGACTACACCGTGCACTGAGCAGTAATTAAGCGGAGTAATCCTGTTTCAGTGACAATAAACTGCAGCAACCATAGATCACATATACTCGTGACATGAATCACTGTGAAAATTATTGTAACATTACCACAGGCTTTGAAGAGGAGCAGTGCACTGTAACTACACAAAATTGTGTACATAGCCTCCAGAATCTATTGCGTCTGTAAACTGCACGACCCTTATAGAGGTGTACTTCATTAATGAGAAAATTAATCTTCCCAGGGGTTAAACTGATGGATTAAAAAGCTAAAATTGTGCATGTCTATTTATGCGTGTAAGTTAGGCGTGTCATCTTTTTCTTCATATTTCTAAAAGTTAAAAGCGCAGATTTATGAATCAGTACTTGACACTGTAGTCTTGACACTGATTAAATGTCATTTTAAGGGGAGATTTAGAGAGGTCATTGTTTGTCTCTTTAAGATCCCCTCAGTCAGATTCTAACATACCTAACTGAGTAATTAATGGCAATTTGTGTCTATGTGTCTGTACAGAACATGCATCATTCTGTACAGTACAGGTCAATTAGACAAAAGTTGCATTTCAAAACTGCCTCACCCCTCTGGCACTGAGAGTAATTACACTCCCTTTTCTTATTTTTTCCTTTTTTTGTTATAGGCTCCACCCCACTCCACATTTATGTTACTGTCCAATATGCAGCCATTGCTCCCTCTTCAGCTCTGGCAAACCCATCTTTGCTGATTTATGTGTGAAATGTCCCTCTAGAAATGTGCCTGATGCTGGACTTAATCAACATTGTGTGAACTCCTCAGCAAAAGCCTGTAATGCATGTGTATTTATATGTAAAAGATGTAAAAGTGCTTCACCCCTCAGTTGAAAGGAGGTCGCTAAAAGCATCTTAACCCTTTAAAGACTTTACCGTGAACTGCCAGAAAATTCCTTTTTTTTCTAAAACAGCGAGTTTTGTTTACTTTCTGATGGAATAAAAAAATCTAAATATGAATTTGCTTATTCAAGCTTTTATTTTATCATATTTGCTACATCGGGCTTTTTTTTCCCCGTGCAATTTATTCCTTAAAATGTGTCGTGTAAATTTATTTTGGTTTTTGGTGGGAAAACTTCCACTGATAATGTCAAAATCTCAGAAACTCACAAATACTCATCTATCAAATATGAAGAGTTACATTGTAACTGACACTGATATACTATAAAGGCCTTTGCCTGATTTGAGTTCCTCTTAAGATTTGTGCATACGTAGTATAGGTATGAGTCATAAAATATATATATATATATATATATATATATATATATATTACTGCTGTCTTCATTTAAAATGCTGTAACTGGTTATACTTTTAATTGTTTCATATAGCTTTTAATAAAAAAATAAAAAACCCAATTTCATTTTAATTTTTTAAACCCTGCGCCAAATCTCAAATTGTCCTATGGAGTGACTGTGTTGACCTTGGTTGAATTAATATTAGCTTTTTACTGTTAACTGGCATTAGTATGTAAGTGTCTTTCATAGTGAACGGTAATCATTTTTTCTAAAAGTGTAGGACTATTTGTCATTGAAAACACTGATCTATGGTGTGCTTTCACACTCAGATTTTAAATTGTGCAATCCTAGGGACAACTATATTTTGCTGGATGATGCCATTCAAAGCATGTCTGTAAAGATCTCTGTGAAACTTACGACATTCAGGACAAAATATCTTTAAGATGTTTTGTTTTTGTTTGTTTTTTTACCTGGTTTTTGTTTCTGAGAAAAATTAGATACATATATGAGGACATTTGCTTTAAATTTCAATAGAGCAGTGGCAGTTTAATGTCCTTGTAAATGGATATCAGGCCCTTCTAAAACAAAATTTACTATTTTGGTAAAGAGAACACAAATGTGATTTGCACATATGTGGACACCAGGTCCTAGGAAGTTAAGTGATTTGACCCGATCAGATAACAAATAAAAGCAGTTTTAATACTTTATATTATTTTTAACAATGTTAAAAAAATAATTACTTAAGTTAAAATATAAACATAAAGTACATAAGTGTGATAAATGTACAATTTCACTCAAGAAAAGAATGAAAGAGAAATGAGGAAGACAAGGCCAAGAAGAGCTAATTAACAAGGATCCACACAGAACAACAGAGAAGAGCAACTAAATTACAACACATTATTAAATCTTAGAATATGCCTATGGCTATTCTTGTTTGAATAACATACACAGATAACAAGATAGGAAAATAATTGAGAAAAATAAAAAAAATATTAATAACTGAGTGACTATAACTGCAGGGATGTCACAGTAGAACACACAAGTTTATATGAGACTTTACATCGATAAAGTACACTTTTTTAGTATCATAAGTACTGTAGACAAATGTAACCAAATAAGGTTGTTAGAGAAATCTGTACTCAGATACTAATTGATATTAAATTACTAGTAGATCAGACACTTATTTACAACAGTGCTGATGCCCCCCGTCTTCAGCTCCTCCAGCTAACACACAATTTTGAGCTAACCTGCTGCAGAGAAGCAGCACCCCCTCCCCACCACACACACCCCATGATGTTCACGAAAACATGGACAGCTGCACAACAAACTTGTGCGAAGTATTTTAAAGGCTAACACCTCATATTTATGAGGAACTTCATGAGGTCAGTAAAGCTTCCGGTTGAACAACATCAAGGTTTTAAACAGGTATAATAAATGTTAACCTTGCCAGTCACATGTGAAAATTAGCCATTTAACTATTAGCAAATACCCAATAGTCACTCTAGCCATCTGTTAGGTGAAACATGCTCTTGACTCGCTTCGGTTTGCTCACCAGTCTCATATCAGGTTGGATAATGACATCATGTACCTGCTGCAGCACTCTCTGGTATTGGTGGCATTGTGAGAATCATGTTGTTGTTTTTTATTTTTCCAGTGCCTTTAGTACCATCCACTTCTGCTGAGTGGGAAGCCGGTCAGGATGTGTGTCACCACTTCCATTGTCTCCTGGATTGCTGACTATCTGTCAGAGAGGACTCAATTTGTACAGCAGGGAGCCGTCCTGTCTGATGTGGTTGTTAGTAATACCACGGTACAACAGAGGATGAGCCTGTCTCCATTCCTGTTTACTGTGTACACCTCAGGTTTCCAGTATAACGGTGAATCATGCCATCTGAAGCAGCTTTCTGATGATGCTGCAGTTGTTGGTGTATTAGGGGTGAACACGAGTAGGAGTACAAGGCAATGGTGAGGATTTTGGTGAAGTGATTCAGGAGAAATCACCTCCCCCTGAATGTCAGTGAGACAAAATGAGATGGTGGTGAACCTCTGGTTGGAAAAAAAAAGAGAAAGAAATGTGAATGAGCCCATTAACATCATAGGTTAGTCAGTGAAACAGTCAATACTTGGATGAGCAGGCCCGGATCCTTCGCCGTGTGGAGCAGGATGTTGGAGATCCTCTACCTGTCTGTGGTTGCGTGTGCCTTTTACTTTTGCTGCTATTGGCCTGCTTGGTGGAGGGGGTCAGTGCCAGAGATTCCAGCAGGATAAACAAACTAATCCACAAGGCTGGAACCATCACTGGCCAGAATCTAGAGGCATTTGAATCAGTGAGGGACAAGATGTCACTGAGCAAACTGCTCTCCATCATGGACAATCCATCAGTTCCCCTCCATTCTATACTACAGAGGCAGAAGAGCTCATTCTCTCTCGCTGCCATTATAGATTTATAGTATACACATTATTTATGAGTGCTATTTTCCCTACTATTTGTTAGATTTATATTTTGCAAAATCTCAGTCTTTCTTTATTTCTCTTTAACTTTATTTTATCACGATTATATATAAAAAATTTTGCACCACCTTACATTATATGGACTTCACTTTGGGCCTTGGTTTCTTTTACTTTTAACTCTGTGTTTTTATTGTGGATTATATTTTTTCTCTGCTGCTGTAACACAGTAATTTCCCCTGCAGGGTTAGTAAAGCTATCTATCTATCTTGCTTTACTATTGTCCTACAACATCTAGCTGGTGAGAAAGCTAGCTCTGCTTTGAATAGTAATTAGTGCTTGATACAGTTTTCCCACAAAAAAAAGTTCATTAGCAATTCTTCAACACCACCACCTCCTTCCTTCTTTCTCATTAAACAAACTACAGTATGTAAATATTGATCTTCCAAAGGGGTAATTACCAAGCACAATGTCTCTAAAGCTGAAGAGCAAAATAACAATAAGGAAAACCACGGGGATTCATTTCCATATCATAATATTGCGGAATGGCCCTGCCTTATATTTAGAGCTGAAACCGAAAGACAAGGTGAAAAAAAGGAACTCGGTATAAAAGCCTGGCTAAAACCTAGGAGCTTTAATTTCCAGCATAGGTAAATTGAATTCTCCTGTGTCCCTGACTGTGTTTCAATAAGTATCAAACTCATTTCTGCACACCATCAGTTTAACTCTAGGACTGGGAATTATATCTAAGTTACACTGGAGATCACAGAAAACAAGAAACCTGGCTTTATCTCCGTGCTCCCCTCTCTGCTATAACTGACTGCTTAATCAGAATGCTTACAAAGACAGCGTGAAGACACGAGGCAAAAAACACCTTTCAAATTACAATTAATTTTAAATGCTTGTTAATTGTCTTGTTTTGTTGATTTTTTTTTCTTTTTCTGATGAGCCTGATGCTGTTATCCTTTCTATTATCTGCCAGCTTCATCTAAAGAAACTTTAAATTCTTTCTCCCTTTCCGCAGTTTACACTTCTCTCATTAAGACAGGCTTTCTTTTATGTAAGAGTTTGAGTCAGTGATCAACAACGCACCTCCTATATAGAATAAAATAAACCTTTATCATCATCCCACGAATGAGAACTTTGGGTGTTAAACAACTCTTATAGCGAGAGGCAATATAATGAAACATACAGTGTACAGAGAAAAATTAAACAGGTGATGAGTAGGATAACCATGTTAAACTGTGTTATAGAGTCTGACAGCTGCTGTTAAGAATGCCCTGCAGTAGCGCTCCTTCCTACACTGTGGGTGTAAAAGTCTACTGCTGAACGAGCTGCTCAGTGGTCGTACAGTCTCATGCAGGGGGTGGGAGGTGTTGTCCATGATGGATGGACTTCAGCGGACAGTTCAGGACAGAGCTGGCCCTCTTGACTAGTTTGTTGAGTTTCCCCCTGTCCCTCTCTGCCATTCCATCACTCCAGCAGACCACAGCTTAAAGATGGCAGACGCCACCACAGTGTCGTAGACCATCCTTAGAAGAGTCCTGTTCACCGCAAAGGATCTCAGCCACCGTAGCACCATGTAGACGACTTAAGCCCTTTTTATAAAGTGCATCTATAGTATATGCACGTATGAGTTAATGGTTCCTGTTGATCTTTTTCAGTCATTTTAATCATGACTGAGTTAAAGCAGTTTTTACTTGTCTTTCGAGTACATGGCCTTCCAGGACTTTTGTGGTCTGATTCTTTTAAATCATCCAAAACAACTTGGTAATACCTGCAGATTTTAGAGGCACTCCAGAAAATGCAATCATTTCTTTGATGTCTCATTCAGGATGATATGGTTAAGTATACAACTTGTTTTCATAGGTTATTAGATCTTCCGCATTGTAATGTCGAGCTTCGGTTACATATTTAACACCTTCAGGCCATATTTGTTTCATCCTATTTCATCCAGATATGTTATTTTATAAAGCTATTTTTTCACATTTTGGATAAATTTAAATTTGGATTTTTGGATTAATTTAAAGTGGATATTTTCTTTCTGAAATAACAAAAAAGTCAAAGTATTTTCTCAAAATCTGAATTTTACTGTGGTTCATGGGCACTGCAAAATATTTTTATTACAATGGAGTAAAAAGTTATATTATTACTGCTTTAATCAATCATGTGTTATATTGCAAAATTAAGCCTTAGCCATACACACGTAGAGGCTGGTTGGCACCCCCTGGCTACCTTCCAATTGCTATGGAAAAGTGCATATTACTGTATATTAGAATGCTGCAGTCACCCATAATTTGTGTGAAATGTTTCCATAGTGCCCAGTAGTTACCATGTTCTCACTGATTGGTCGATAGCCCTGCATGACTAAAGCTTAGCAAGCCTTTTGACACAGATAGCTAGTAATCTCTAGCAAGCACTCGCACCTGGTCAGAAGATACTATTTTTTGTCTAGCAACCAGTGGTTGCGAAGTGGTGCCAACTGGTCTCTGGACCCGTGTGACTGGGACCTTAATGAAAACAGACATTGCTCCATCACCCTTCAACCAAACTCATTCCCCTTGTTTTAGCTGTATATCTATAACTTACTGCAACTCCTAGTCAGCATTATGTTCTTACTTACTGCACTGTTCATTTAATGTTATAGATATATGACGTGTTTCATTGTAATTATTGTTATTTAACCCTGTCATGCATGAATTATGACAACCTCAATCAGGATTTTTTTTTCTTAAATATTTTATATTATTTCATATTTTTATATATATATATATTTTCATGCCTAAAGATTAATAAAAATACTTAAGAAAAAAATCCTGATTAAGGTTGTCATAATTCATGTATGAAAGGGTTAATACTTTAATTTAAAAATCATAGAGTAAAATAGAATAGGTTTTTATTAACAGAAAAAATATAAATAGGACAGCAAGAATAAATAGCAAACAAGAGGAGTATATACAAAACAGGAGGAAGGCACACAATAGAAAGGCACATATTCAACAATATTCTGTTGTAGACTGGTAGAGCAATTTATGTAATGTGCCAGTGTGTTTGGCACAGCAGTTAAAGAAATGCGAGATTTGTATTTTGCCCGCCTGAGAATATTTATTAATTTGCTATACATAAAGCTGTTTATAGTTCTTTTTTGTCCTTGTGCACACTAGTGATTTGGGCCTATTGTAGCACTTGATCTCTGAAAGACATTGATCTGTAGCTGAATGAAAAGCAGCCCTTCCAGCCACTTGTGCTGCTTTAGTATTTGAATCAAAAAATTGGCTTTCACATAGATTTTATTGATGTGCACAGGCCTCCTGAATAATTTCAGAGCTGGTTGGGTTTAGGACAGAGTCTGAGCCGCTGCTGAAACACTGTTTGCAGTTTCTGATGTTCACCTCCATTATCCACCACCCTCCAGGTACAAGCCATTTCTCTCACCGGCTGTGCACTGCCACAGAGGCAGGTTGAATCTGTGATTGTTTTCCAGCCAGGCTTCTATGATGGATGACTAGCATGGCTGCTTAATATGATACCTGCACACCATAGATGCAGTTCATCCAAGAACTGTGTGCAGATGCACTCTGTTTATTGCTTGGGTTGGTTTCCATCTTTCATTAATCTCAGTGATGGGTGGTGTGCTGAGTGGGTTCAATTTAATAGTGGGAATTAAACCTGACTATTATGGCAAGATCCATATAACATATGGTGCATTGTCCGAAAACATGTCTACATTCTGAATGTCAGCCATTAAGAGATATTAAGCTGAACTGGCTGCAGGAGCCACTCCACGTTGCAGGTGCTCTGCTCCACTGCCAGCACGTGAACTCTATGAGTTAACATTTTCTTTTTACTGGTGAAAAAGTTCATCCTAAATGAATTAAATTAAACTAATAGGAAATTGACATACATGTTGTGGTATTTTTGCATACACTCACTTAATTTTTTTAAGAAGTGGTGCTGAAGTTTCTACTTCTAGATCAACAACTGCAGATTCCAAGACTATGTTTTCAGTCAATTATATGTAAGAATAAGTGATTTCGACGTATCACCACTTTGCCAAGGTCTGGAAGAAGACCTAAACTATCATCCTTAGATGAGAGGAAACCAGTTAGGATGTTTAGGAACAACCCAGGAGCCACCAAGTCTAAAGCCTGCTATGAACTAGAAATCTCAAAAGGTTGATTCTGTTCTTCTGGATGTAACGTTTTCAGTGGGAGAAACGTTTCGTCACTCATCCGAGTGACTTCTTCAGTCTCAGCTGACTGCAGGTTTCGCCAACCCTATAAACAGTACATTTGCATAATGACTGAAACCAGCCCACTGAAGGGACAATGGGCTGTGAGGTCAGTTTCTTCATTATGATTATGCATGTTCTAATGACCATTGATCAACTGAAGAACTAGAAAGATGTATCGTACACAATCATCCCACCGTGGAATAAGGACACTTTGATGAAATCAAAAGTCCAAAATTACCACGACATTCATGCCCCTGATAAGTGTATACAAACCCCTGATCACAGCTGTGAATCCAAATGCTGAACTTTTGCTGGTAACGCTCCACCAGCATGTTTTAAATTGCAACTTGAATTCTCAGGAGACATTAGTGTGACAGTATCTTATAAGAAGAAACAAGCAATCTGCCACTGACTCATATCATTACAGTTTTAGCTGCAGCTACGGAGCAATTAGTTGTAGGTGCAAGTGCCAAGACAAACAGGCTTTAGTTAATTACTTAAGATATTTGACCCTCCATTGGCATCTCGGTTTAAACCCTTTTAATTAATTAATGGACAACAAACTCTATATTCAAATCATTCTGTTTTTATAAGCAATCCTACACTAGTGGGGACTGCCTGCCTTCTCTGGATTCATACAAGAGTTATCAAACTAATTCTATGCATTTTTTCATCTCTATGACCATTTACATATATCAAATACTAATACTGAAAAACAAGCTACATGGTGAATATGTACCCAAATTGAGCAGTGTTTTAGCCAGGCCTTTGCTGCAGAGTAAACAGGGTGGCCTGTCAGCCATCATTAATGGGTGTAATTTTGATGTCGTATGTCACAGGAAAGTGCCAGAGTAAGAGCACTGGGTGTTTTGTTTCTGTGTCTTTACTCCGCAAAGAAAACAACCCAACAACCCGTTATGCCTATAACTGTAGCATTAGAAGGAGGTCTGGCTTGTACATCATTAGAGGAAGAGCAGAGGCGGCCTTGGGGCCTTTCAGGACAGGCAGGGAGTGAGAGATTGACAGAGAAGAAGAGACAGATTGACTGCTTAGTCATAATGGGGATGAAAGCGTACTGCAGCAGTTTAACTATACAAACACAGGCACAAGACAATAAGACACAGATATGCATGGAACATGTAGACTGTAGCTGCGACTCCTGTTTGTGAGTACTATAATTACACACTGATGGCATCAATGGACAAGTTTGCCTCCATCTTCAATTCATTCAGTTAACGAGTTGTTTTTTGTTTAACAATAACTGTGCAGAGGTGATTTAATTATTTCTATGGATAATCTGAATTGTGAATTTTGATCTGTTATTCAGAGGAATTGCACATACCATGACATTAAATACTTTAATAACAATGCTCTCGAAGTTTTTTTTCCACTCCACATGAACTAAAAAAAAGCATGATCAGTTGTGACACAATTAGGACAAGCTGCAAACGGAAGACATCACTGCAGACAAAACATATGACAGAACTGACTAATATCCCAAAGAAAGGAAGAAACAGGCAAAGACACAGATCACAAATTCAAGCCACAACTTTCATTAAGAAAAAGAAAAGATGTGTGAAAATTGGATTCAGAGATTTGTGAAATGGGCAATTATCTTTAAGTGTAAGTGATGGGTTTTGTTTCCTGGCAACCATATGTACAGTCTACACTCATTGGCCACTTTGACTCTCTTTCCACTTGAGGACAGCCTCAATTCTTCTTGGCGCAGATTCAACAAGGTGCAAAACACAGTTGCTGCAGATTTTTCGTCTGAGCATCCATGATGCGAATCTCCCGATCTACATCCCATAGGTGCTCTTGGATTGGGATCTGGTGACTGTGGAGGCCCTTTGAGGCCATCATTGTTATGTTAAAAAAAATCAATTTGAGCTGATCTGAGCTTTGTGGCATGTCGTGTTATGGTCAGCAACAGGTATAAACATATATATAACAACAAATAAACAGGTATCTAAATGAAAGAGTTGTACAGCAGTTGTTACTAGATTTCACTATACTTCTGTCACATACACTATAAACACATTACTACTAAAATTAAAACAAGATAACAGGAACAAAGTGTTCTTCTTTCCAAACTAATGTGTTTTTGAGCAAGGCATTGAACTTCCTCAGCTTCACAAATCTTTTAGTGCTTAAATATAAAAAGGCAAACCTACAACAGTGGGTAGATCCGACCATCGACTTGGACTACTCATTATTACACCTACGTTTCATGTATGTTTTCTTTTAATTTATTCCCATTAGGGGACCATGTGCACCACACTATGCTCTAAAACTAAACAGGGACATAAAATACCTATGCAGTAAACAATCTTTGCGGTTTGACCCTTACAGCTGTTTAACCATTACTGACAAGCTGTTAGGATTTGGAGGGACATTGATTTTGAAGTCAAGTTTGCTTCCCTCCAATTTATTTTGCCAACTGGGAGCCATATCTACCTCAGAGTGCCAAGGAGCAGATTTCCAGGCTACACTGCCTTTCTGCTTATGACTTGTGTTTCTGCTTCTCTTTCCGCCTCCCTTTGTGTTGCCCTTGGTTTTGCGGCGTTGTACGGTATGATTGAGAGTGTATATGCCCCTAGAGTATTCTGGGGCTCTAAGTCATTTAATATAGACTGTGAGGGGCATCATACATGCTGACACACAATACACACAAAGATCAGGGTCAAATATACACATTTTGACCTTTTTGTGTACACACAGACAGCATGCACACTCTTACAACTTTAAGTAACAGGGAGATTGCAGTATTGCAGCGCGTTGGGACTAGAAGATACTTGAGAAGAGATAGATCAGTTGAGCGTTTGTTCCACTTCCATTCATCTGTGATTCCGCCCCTGCCCTTTTCCTCTCCTTCTCTCTTACTTTCATTTCTCCTCTTACGCTTCATGAAATACCACTGATTTCTACCTCTCCAAAGGCCACTTGTGAGGTACGCCTGCCCATGCAGCTCCACTGGGCACCTCCACGAAATTCAAAGAACCAATCAGAGACAATTGTAGAGCTCATAATAAGAACTTATTGCGGCTGATTGTGGATTGGGCTTTTTTGGTTTATTGAAAACTTGAATGCAGATACGCAGTTAAGTTTCATTTAATAGTGACTGACCAATTTTAAATGTGGAAAAATAGGCATTATGGGACGTTAGATGCATGAACTAAAAGTTGATGTAATTTCATAAGTGTAGTAAAAAATAAATGGGGAAAAAAACATTTTCTTCAAGGTAGCCTGCTAGTGAAAAACAATATTTTTTGTTTGTTTTTTGGGGGAACTTGGCAGGGAAGTCATTCAAAGCATCTTAAAAACTTATCACAGCTGGTTCTGTCTCCCCATTTAATCCCAGACCCACTGTGCTGATCCTGTAATGTCAGGATCAGGATCCATGCAGGAATCTTTGTTAGTGCTTCTTCATACTTTTGCGTGAGTGCAGCGCAGAGTCTGTGGTCGGCTTTGTACACCGTTGCTTCTATGGCGAAGCTGTACACTGTCACCAAGGGGCAACATCACAAATAGTCTCTCTAAGTGCTACTTTTGCTTGTTTTGTTGTCGGTCTATTATTCAGCAATGGGGAAGAGCTGAAATGAAACAGTGTTAATAACAATAGAAAGTGTCCACTTCAGCCACTGTCTGTGCTTTTTAACCTTTGATGCTTTTCGTGCTTTTACAGTTCATGGTGTCACTGTCTGTACTGGCCCTGTGGTGGCCGAGAACAGGTTTGCCAGAGATAATCCACACATGGGCCAGCACATGACAACCAGTGTGTCTGCAACTGGCCTTGTGCTGGCCCATGTGTGGGCCACCTCTGGCAAACCAGATTTGGGCCATCAAAGGGCCGTCATTCTTTGCGGTGTGTGGGCCATCTGTAAGCACCTTGTGTGGGCCAGATCCAGGCCATACCAAATTTGCTATGTGGGTTATTAAGGGAGCGTGTCATGTCAGAGACCTTTGACCCAATTGCAGGATATCCAAAGGTTAATCAACAAAGAGATGTGACATATGCAGATGCATACAAGCACCCAGGACTGGAGGAGAAGAAAAGATTGGGTTGTGATTTTTTTTTTTTAAATCTTTGAATCCTGAGCGGTTTGCTGCGAAATCATAAGCCAAAATACCTGAGAAGTATAAATGTTTCATTAAGATCTGCAAAATTAAAAAGAGTCCAACAAGCTTTGTCCCATTTTCATAACACAACTCAATATGTTAAATTAAAAACATGATAGTCTGCTAAATATCAAATGGAGAATAGCCGATTTCCTGATACTCAGGGCGTCAGTTTTAAGTACTTCATTTATTTATTTTAATTTATTTTTAAGTAAAAGAGTTCCAGTAACTTTGGCCATGTTAACTGATAAGTCACCAAGTTATTAACTCTTTCTGAAATCGAACTGATGCTGGTGGGAGATCCAGTGAAGACAGAGGTGTTATTTAAAAGAGTAAGTAATTAAGTAAAGTACGTAAAATTTTATTTATATAGTACCTTTCAAGATAACAATCACAAAGTGCTTCACAGAAAAGCTTTTTAAGAGTCATAATAGTATCTGTCACAAGCTGTTACTATATGTCAGGAACTGAGAACGTCACAGCTTTTCCAATGCATCTTCTCTACACTTTACAAGGAAAGGCAACTAGAAAGTCTGTGAGATAATAATAAAAATAAAATCAACTGATTTATTTTAAATGTGCGTACTTAAGGTATTCACTTCTTGTTTTTTGTTGATTCTTTCTTTTTTCCTTTTTTTTTTTTTTTTTTTAAGCTTTTTTTTT
>VUQR01001245.1:0-13933 GCA_015108515.1 Hemichromis elongatus
TCCCTCCTCCTCTATTTTTTGGATGCCTCCCTAATCTCTCAGCAGTGTACAGGTAGTGTATATCTGTCTTCCTTTGGAAATATACCCTGTGACTCTGTAAACAAGCCTCACTTTAAAATTCACCTCTTTTAATCCCTTCTACCCCCCCCTTTGTCGACTGCCTCCTCAGAAAAAATAAAAAAATTAATCCTCCTCCGTCCAAGCACGGCGCATGAAACAACCCCTCCCTCGAAATCCTGACATCAGCCCATCTCAGTCCACAGCTCCTGGAGGGTGTTCAGACAAGTGTACGCTCAAGGATCATCTGAACACAACAATTCAAGTAGAAACACAGATTTAGTCACACACCTGCATGTATGCAAGCTAATACACAACCACTAATCCCCTCCGTGAACCTTTGCAGCAACCCCTAAACCTTGCCTTCCCCCACTGAGGGCTGTCATCCCCTCTTTCTGCCTCTCCACGTTGGGCTTTTGTCCCCATGGGTGGAAATGACTTGGAGGAGCTCGGTGTGTGTATGCCAGTGATAGAGCTACCGCATCTCTGTAGTCACAAGAGCTGAGCTTGGGCTATTCCTTGGGGTTTGTTCTTGATTAGACACAAAATAACATGTGTGTATATATACACAACCACTGAACAGTATCACAGCCCCCCAAAGTTTCAGTTGGATTAGCTGTACCTGCCAGTCCAGATACTAGCCTATTCACATGTGTTGATTCTCTTGGTTTTCCCTTTGGTTTCTTTCTTTACTTCTGCATGTTTGTGTGAGGAAAACAGACAAGATGCTCAAATGAAGCGTGAAAAAGCTCCAAATTGGAAAATTCCTGAGAATTTCTCAAGAGCATGTAGTTTGTAGTATGTTTTACAAGCAGTGGCAACATAACCAATGAAAATGTTTGCCATTGCATGTGTCTATGATTTTTATTGCATCACTAAGTCACCTATCATTCACTGCTTTATGCCTCTAAAACCTTGAAAATGGAGCTTTCTTTTAGGATATGCCCAAAAATGACCCTTTCGACAGCAGACATTTCGACACAGTCTGTATCGAAAAAACAGGCATGTTAATGTCTGAATTCCCTTTAAGGAAGATCCCACTATTGTGCGTGCTGTTTTACTGAGTTGACTTGGATACTTGATGCAAATCAGTTCTGCCAGTGCTGTCCTCACCGTTACAAGTTCGAATATTTGCCTCAAAAACGATTCATTGTTCATCGTACCTTTAAACCATCGACTTGCTGCTTCTCTTTTTGGTGCCCAGCTCTTTGTCCTGCATAATCAGAGGCACCCATGGGTTTAAGCCCCTGTGGAGACATTTTTTTTTTATCTTGGCTCAAGCACTTGATGTCCCACAAGGGAACCATAAACTTTCAAGTTTCAGCTCATCCTTCCTCGGAGTTTGTCCATTGAGCCCATTGACCTGAGGCTAAGGGCTAAGCTGCTAATGGGAGACTAAGTTCTTGCTACAATATTCCCAAAGGGTGAACCAAAGTAGTAGCTTCACTCCAGCAAAAAATGAGTCTTTAATGTCCATGAATTCAGGGACTGGTTTCTAGTACTGTCAGATTATGGCATTTATTAGTGATGGTTTATGCTTAGTAGATTAATAAAACATCTGAGCAGAAGTTCAGAGGTCTGAAACTGTCTCTTCTTTCAAAGGTGCAGGATGGTGGTATGAAATATGCTTGACTTGAAACCTTTGGAGTTGGAGTTATTACTCCCCCATCCCTGTCAAGGTATGGTATTTAAACCATATACTGGCAAAGGAGAGACATGGCGACAACAGGAGTCTAATCCTGAATTCTGTCCTGGATAATCCAATATAACTCAGCTGGGAAGCATAACTGGCAGGAATCAAGTCGTGCACCTGGGGATGTTTGGCATTTTCACTTTTTGAATTACTGTGCAGCCCAAACACAAACTCAGACTCAGGGAGGTAAAGTGTAGCTGGACACAATTATTAATTACTTTGATAAAGGTATATTTACATCAACATGTTAACGTACCTCTGAATTGTTCTCCACATTTCTGTCTTCGACGCTGTTAGGTGTGATTCTTGTCTAAACCTGGTGCCTACATTACATTACAGCGTCACCACGTCATTATATATTTGATTTGAAAAAACCTCCTCCTTACAAGACTTATGACTCCCTTTTTCCATCTTTTCTTTAAAGAACAGGAATGAAGATAATGGAGAGGCAGATTATTACACTGTAGTGAATACTAAAAGATAGGATTAAGGAAAAGATGCCTCCGACATTACTTGATTCAGTTCCAACACCAGACATTCAGATCAGGAATTGCATGTCTGCACATCAGCTTGAAATAATGAGATGAGAAAATGACTAGGGGGCACTGGAGGAGTAGAGGACTAGGGATTGTGGGGGAGGTTTGTGTTTGATCCCATCTCTTCTCTACTCCATCACTTCAATTATCTTCCTCTCCTATCACCCAGTCTTTTGGGAATATGGGGAATAATTAAGTAAAAGCCGGAGTACGGCGGTTATTGGTTTAAAATGGCGATTACTGCTCGCCGAATGCGTATGAGAGGTTTGGCTGCAGAGATTTGCTTTGTGTTTGGGGTATTCTAGACAAACTGTATTTCCGAGGTTTCGACGCAGAGCTTGCCAGGTGATTATACGTCTTCCTGAGATGATGATTTCAAGTGTACTCAAGACTTTTCCCACACAGGCACACACGTGAAAGTTTCTCAACATGACTGAGAGAGGTACATATAAGAATGCAGATATCCAGTCATTTAACAGACTGTGGTTTGTTTTCTATTAACTTTCTACTATTTGCTGCTCATTTAGACCGTGATGCTGTACAGTTAGCACTGTGACCGCTGATTACAAAGGTCTACTCTACGTGACCTGGCTGTAGTTACAAGATCAATTTGGGATGCAACTTTATTTAAATGCCACAGTTTCTCACACGAGAGAAAGAAAAACACAAAGTACCATCAGACTATCAACATTCAGATTTGTAAGCAGGCTGTAAAATTCAAAGGTCACTAATTTAATGAATGTGACATTTTCCAATGTTGTTTTATGCATTTTTCTTATCGTTGCTGGCTTTTAAAGCTTGAACTAAATTGGAAGAGGTAGTTGTAATTGTGGTAAAATTATGTAGATTATAATTCATGGCACTTGATTTGGGGACTTTTAATGTAGTCTGTGTTGATTTTTATGTTTTCCAATTATGTGATCTGAACATTAAGTTATACTAAACCTTGGAAACAAGTTCCAGTATCATTAAATGCAGCATCCCGAGAAGCCTTTTTGAAACACTGTCGAATTCATTCTCATATTTTCTTACTTTGTCTCTTTGCCTGCAGAGTTTTGAAAACTACAAGGAGACGGCTGAACAGTACAACCAGGCAGCTACTAAAGCTGAGGCTCGAATTCGGTAAATACTCTGCATTACCTTTGTGACACTATGTTTGGTCAAAGAACCCGCTACACTGTTACTCACCTGCTTACGTGGTATTATTTTATTTCTAAATTTTAAATTATTTTTTGTTACTTTGCATCGTTTTTTTGTTTGCTTTGTTTTAAATACACCTTTAAATGATCTACTGAGGTTCACATCTGATTTCTTTGCTCTGTGCTAGTCCTAAATGAAAGATGCACTGGGAAGTTGTCAGAAAGCAGATGTGCTTGTGTAAAGGTGTAAAGGCTATTTGCGACATTGGTATGCTGTTAATGTGAACACTAGACTTCCTGCTGCTTGGCACTTATCCACACATAGTGGAGAGGCTGGGTGATAATTTGCTATTATCACTTCATGTTGCCTCCATAATATTATTGTGACAAAAACTCTCTAATTACCATATCAATTGATATTCCTCTCTAGATAATAAGGTAATGTTTCCTTTTTAAAATACATGGGAATATATGTGGATTTTTGAAAATTAAGTTTTGGATCCTTAATTTTGTATTGATTTTGAATCACAGGATAACCAGTTGATGCCAGGCCATTTTAACCATAAACCTTGGTGATGGGTGAATATTAGAGCAAAAAAATATCTAGATATTGCTGCGAGATGTTGTCACTGCTGTTGAGTGAGTGCAGCAAAAGTAAAGTCTTACTGTCTTTTATGAGACCGTATCCGATTTATTTTTCAGTTCTAGATTTGGCACATTGAATAAAGTAAACAGACAAACCTTTTATGTTTGCTTTTCTTGCCTTTGTTTAAGTTTCTCTGTTGTTTCTTTTAAATCTCACTTTCATGTGTTACACTGCTGTGAAAAAATACAACTGAATTTCTTTTTGATTTTGGGTGCATCTCACACTAAATTTTTTATCCACACACACACGCACAATTTGAACAATGTTAAATTGCAGTTGCAGTTGAGAAAGACTACTACATGGTCAAAGTTTTAGTAGCATCAGCTGTGTCATAATCAAATGAAGATGGGGAAAACGTAGCATGGTCGAAAGCTAATTCTGAGGCCCTGGGACCGATGGAGAGTGGCTAGGAAAAGAAAAACCCTGTTAATCCAGACAGCACACGCGCATATTATCCTCAAAGCTTTTAGGAGTTGTCCTCTGATCTCATGGTTTACAAGTACAGCTGTTTGGAAACAAGGGTCCTTCACATCTGAATAGGATTCCAGCTTGAATTATTTGAAGTCAACAAGGTGTTGGAAACAATTCTCAGAGACTTCGGTCCATATTGACAGCATCGTTCATATCATGCATGTGCTGCACATTTATTGGCTGCGCATCCTTGATTCAAATCTCTCGTTCAACCATATCCCAAAGGTGCTCTATTGGACTGAGTACAGTGATCTTATTATGTTCAAGAAACTAGTTTCTGATGGTCTGAACTTTGATATGATGTGTTATCCAGCCAGAAGCGGTCACCAGAAGATGTGCACACAGTGGTCACAAAGGGGTAGACATGGTCAACAATAATTCTCAACTACTAAGAAACTTAATGAAAACCTCTCCCCGCCATTAAACCAACACCAGCAACCTGAATTATACAGGTTGAATGACATGTTTTAATTAGTTTATCATATCAGTCAGTGTTTTTGAGTCTCTTTAATATCGATCTGTAGCCTTAATTTCCAGTTGTCAACTGGCACCCAGTTTGGTTTTCTGGTGCTGTAGCTCATCTGCTTCAAGGTTGTGATGTGTTGTGGATTTAGAGATGCTCCTCAGCATATGTTGGTTATTTAAGTTATTGTTGCCTTTCTGTTGGCTATTAGCAGTCTGGCCATTATCCTCTGACCTCTGACACAAAACATTCCCTTTTTCAAATCATTTTTTATAAACCCTAGACACGGTTGTGTAAGAAAATCCCAGTTGATAAGGAGTTTCTGAAATACCCAGACCAGGCTGTCTGGCACCAACAGCTATGCCAAATTCAAAGTCTCTTAAATCGCCTTTCTTCCCCATTCTGATGCTGGGTTTAAACTTTAACATAGGGATGGCCAACTCCAGGCCTCGAGAGCCGGAGTCCTGCAGGTTTTAGATATCACCCTGAATCAAATGATTAATTTATTAGGCCTCTGGAGAACTTCAAGAAATGTTGAGGAGATAATTTAGCCATTTAAATCAACTGTGATGGATCAAGGACACATGTAAAACCTGCAGGACACCGCCCCTCGAGGCCTGGAGTTGGCCACCCCTGCTTTAACAGGTCATCATGCCTACCTGCCTAGATGCATTGACTTGCTGACCACTGTCCGATTAGATATTTGCTTTAATAGGCAGTCGAGCAGATGTACCTAATAAGTTGCCAGCGAATGTATTTATCTACAATTTCAGAAACATCTACTCTCTTTCATCACGGCTTCTTCTGCATATGTGCAGTTCAATGGATTGCGTCTGCTGGAGAGATTTCCCAAAGCAGATATTTATAATGCATTCCATAAATGAAGAGCCTAATCAGCGGGTCCCTCCAGCCTGACGCCTCAATCGGTTTTTCAATCTCATTTCTAATTTATCTCACTCTGCCTAATTAGACATTTGTGTTAACGAGCAGTTCAACAGGTATACCCAGCAAAATGGCTGATAAGTGCAGATTAACGTAGCACATTGGGACTTCTCTGTCTGTACATATGTTTATGTCATTTTTTGGGGGGGGTGGGGATAGTCTCTAGTAGCTACCAGCCTGGTCTGCTCCGTGGCAAACAGAAATGCTGTGACTTTGCTAGACACAGTGGTGCTCTCATTGGACAACAGAGATTTCAGTCCAGTCAAAAAAAATCACGTCAGTGTGACTGAACACTGAGCGGCCACCACACCTGCACTGCCAGAGCCAGCCTTTCTAATTTATGCCTCTCCACAATACTTGTTCTCACTTCTTTCCAATTTTTTTGTCAGAGAGCCGTTTTCCTTTTTGGTTTCCATTAACACATACTTTTCTGTCTGTACCCTGCTGTCTTTTTCTACATAATTGTAATAAACATGTAAAAATGGACCATTACCAAGACAATCATAGTGTAGGAGTCCCGCGGTGCCAGTATCAGGTTTTTACAGAAGCAGTGCTGAAATGATAAAGCTTCTGCAGAACTGTAAAAGTCTCTTTTTGACATTATGAAATTATCATAAGTTGGTTTTGTTATTGAGTAAATATTCTTTCTTCTTCCACTTTGTTTCCAGTGTGCACTAATGTAATGATTACTATAATTTAATGGATCAGTCTGAAACCTTCAAACTGGATAGAAGAGGCAGGGCGAGTTTGTGACGAAAGTCATTAGTTGTTGATTGTTTAGTGTAATGACACCAAACTTAAGGTATTTGAATGCAGCTGTCGTTTTCTACATTTGAAAGTACATATTTGTCATCATTGTCACGATTTTCTGGTACCTTGAAGAGAAAATTTTATATATTTTACAATAATGTATTGCCACACAGCTTTTATAACTTTCCTTTGCAGTACTAGTTGTGGTGTTTATTATTGTGTTGCATACAGCAGTAGCACACAGTTGCTTGGTCTCTTTTCTAGCTTTGTACTGTGTAATGGGCAGTGACCTCATCCACAACATTGCCATTTTCCTGCACCTGGTCCACTGAATTCAGCGGCATACAATTCAAGTCTAAAATTTCGTCCAAATGATTACATTAGCAGGGATTTGCTATTGTCTACGGCTGCATGGGAGAGGTTAGGAGATCACTTCAGCACAAGTTTGCCAAAGGAATAGCATTTAGTCCGCCCATAATGTGTTTCTATTGCTTTTTTCAGTGCGCGCACACAAACTTTCACTCCTTTTCCGCCTTTCTATCTCTGCCACCAATGCAGGCACGCTTTGTATTCAGGCAGCCATGTGCTCATCATGTTCTGTCAGCATTTGGGCAGTGTTTCATTGTGCTGTGGTCACGCTGTCATTTCACACTACACTGACCACCCAGTAATTATTCTATTTACCCACTGCTGAAAGGAGGGGTGAGCGCTCGAGGGTGCAGCACCATCTAACATGCTATGTAGTTACAATATGTCTCTTTTTTTTCTCCTTACTTTTTTTGGGGGGGTGGGGCTGTGTCTCCAATTTAGCCTCTCTCCATCTTATTGTATCATTTTCCTAATTTTAAAATAAATCCTGGATAGCTGAATCCTTAAAGTCTGTTTTGGCACAATTAATAGCAGAGCAGGACTCCCGTGCACCGGATTGACCACACCTTTTATTGTGCACAACTTTTCATCTTAATGCAGTTTCAACTAGAAAGCCTCACATGGCCATAAAATGGACTGCAATTTTTAGCACTTTTCGTGTCTCTTTTTTAGCCCTTGAGGTTGCTACTTGATCACTGGTTATTTACCTACACTAGTAACCATGGCTACCTGATGGAAGGATTTGGGTGAACCACAGAGCCCTGTAAATACACTGAAATCAGGAACAGTAGTCTAGATAAGTTAGAAACACCAATATTTTCCTTGTTTATTGGCTTGTTGGGCTGTACACTTTTTTTTTTTTCTTGTTTCTCAGCTTTGATTCTAGGAATGACCCCAAATAGTTTAAGTGCAGCCGCTAATGCTAAAAGCAGCCTCTCAGACTTGAGGTGGCTACTTTCATAAAAGCAGAGCAACAAGATAGAAGCCCCTGGGATGTTGACTGTAAAACATTATTCTCATGTGGCGACATAGCGAACGGTAAAATGTTATCTAGTGTCATTTTCTACTTGCTTTGCCCAACAACACGAGGTTATTTAGAGGAGTTAATCCATTAGCCTTGCCTTGGGGTATCTGACTACCCATATTCCCTCAAAATGCTTTCCTGTAGAGACCCACAACATTGCAGTCAAGCTTACCTTAAGATCTAAAAATCCATTAATCCTCTTAAAAAAAAAAAAAACTTGTTACCCTCAAAGTGTTGGCAAAGACAGAACCTTAGCAAACCTCAGGTGGATGTCTGTAAGGATTCATCATAAAGTAACTGCTGACAGTTTGTAGTTGGAACAAACTCAGATGAAAGCATGCTTTTATCTATTTTACTCTGTATATGCTTCTTCTGTTGTGCGTGTGAGTATGTGGCTTCCATGTCCAATTAATGAAGCAGACAGGTAGCTTACTGTAAGGATCTCCGTGCCCTCCAAAGCAATAGACTGCTAGTCGTTACACGAGACAGGACCTGTCAGCACCGGGACAGAGATTTACCATGAAGACAGAAGGCTTCAGTCAATTAGACACTCTGCCTTTTTTGACTGCCTTTAAAAGCATATGAAGAAACACAATTGTACAAGGTTACAGGCCTGTTTTATTAATGGAATAAATTAGATAGGCCAGGTTTTAGACAGGTTTATCTTAACAGCTCTCGTCATGCCAGCCACTAGGGTAATAGTTACACCATTACATTTATTCACATTTTTTTTCACATTTCTTGAGGTCTTCAAGGGTCCACTCATATGCCAGATTACCTATTCTACCTACTACCTATATCAAATGTGCATATTTTTCTACCGGTTATTGTTAGTTCTGTTTAACTGTCCAGGTTGTTTTGATAAAACTTGCCCAGCTTGGGTGGTAGTGACTGTAGGAAAGTATGCCTTTTAATTCAATCTAATGGAACTAAATGGTACTTGTGTCACAGCAATGTCTCTTTTCAGGTTTCATGTCACAGCTCCATTAAAAAAAATCCACAGGCCTTGTTGTGAGTGGTTTTATGTAGGAAATATTTTCTCCCTGCTGAACTGCACCCACCACGTGTGTCACTACAGAAGAAACATCCGTCTACCTGTTACCGTAGGCCCAGCTGATGATGGAATGGCACGATATAATTTTCTTATATTGAAAATAGCAATATGCGATAATGGATGCAGTATTAATAGTAATAGTGTATAGATTTAACTGATTTTCTGCTTGAATTTTATGAGCAGAATTTCAGCACAGGTCCTTTGTAGAGTGAAAGGACATGTAAGCATAAAGTATAGTCAATAACCTCGTGTGTGTGTGTTTGATAAATAAAGATGTGTTTTAGGTCTAGTTGATGTGGCTTTTGGTATATTGCTATTAAATTGCATTTTGTTTTTTTGGCAGGACTTGAACCTAAAAATTCAAGAATGTAGGGTAAAAAAAACTAACAAGGCAAAAATCTCATTGATATCAGTATAATTTTAGGGAGGAGGATTGGGACCTTGCACAGGAACACGCTGAACCAGCAAATTAATCGATGAACTAAAGATTACCTGGTGCTAATGAAGGGGAACAACGGGCGAGTCGCCTCACTGAGAGACAAATTATGAAATTGTGTTCTAGATTGTATTTCACCGTGCAGAAATAATAAATTATATACTCGGGCTTTGATGCGATTTGTAATCTGTGCTTAAAAGCTACACTGTGTTTTTAAGGGGGGAGTATAGTTGTTAAAAGAAAAGGGCAAATGACACTGCACCAAGCTGGAATTGAAACTGTTGATAGAAGGGAGAGTGATGGTGGGCGATAGCAGTCCCCTATCATTCCTAACTCGAGTGAGTCGTCCAACCGCAAGTTTTCCTGATTGAAAAGTTATCAGTGATGAGATGTCACACAAACGCACGTGCACATGTGCCTCTTATCTTGTTCCCGCATGTCACCTGTTTTAATGAAACACTGTCCTTATCCAGTCCCATCTCTCTCTCCCTGTATTCCCACAAAGAGAGGTTTGCAGGGATCAATCAGCCAGGCCAACAGAGTGCGAATTTTTTATCCTACATCCTTATCTCCTTCCAGCATTTCATCTGTCAGCATATGACGATAAAGGGAGAGTCCTGTCTGTCTTCAGTCTATGGGTTGTTCTTGATTTGAGATGAAGACTTTGTGTGTTCGGAGGAGTTGAGATTAAACTTGGTAAAGTTTTGGGCTGCTGTCATATTGTGTGACGCGAGCTTAGGACTTAAGGATTGCCGCACACTTTGCAGGATAGGTAGGATAAGTGATTATTGCGACTGCCTGAATAATCAAAGTTACTGAATTTAGTCAGGCATTAGACACCTCACAAGCTGTAGCTAAGTCTGCAGCTCTAATTTGATGCGATTGCAAAGTAAGATTTCTGCTGAACCATAATGTTGTGAGTGTTATCCATATGGCAGTTTAATAAAAGCTTGACAAAGCCTCCAACAATACACGATGCATGCTCTGCCATTTCTTTTGATCTCACCCCAGCCATGACATCTTTGATCCTCTCCTCTCTTCCTCTCCACTCAGCGTAATATTAAAAACCAAAAGCACAATGCCTTGGCTGCTTCTTTAAATGAAACCAAATCCTTGTCATCATACATTAATAACCGTTCACACACATCATACACACACAAACACAAACGGTACCATCTCAGACACAGAGAACAATAAAAAGCTGTGTCCTTATGATCTTCTCTTTTTCTTCTTATTGCCTAATTCCCCAGTGTCATGCTTTGCAGCAGACCAGAACTTGAGCTTTCTTCATAAAACCCGCACACTGCCAAGGTGAGACAAAAAAATAATGAGAAACTTTAACGATTTGAGCCTAATCTTTCCCCCTCAGTGCTGCACGTATTTATGCAAAACGTCACAGACGGGAAGCAATTGGAGTGTTATTTTGCTTCTTTTTCCCTGCAAAAGTTGGCTATCAGACTAGCTTTTTTTTTTTTAATAAGAGCTCACCTTTAATTTCAGTCAAACAAGGCAGTTGGTGCAGATTAGCAGAGGCAATTTTCTGCTTCAGATTCCATTATTAAAACACACGCTATCAAAAAGTTCCTCTTGTTGAATAGAAAAAAAGGATGATTTTCTTTTCTTGGGTATGGATTAAGACCTTGTGGTTATTGTTGCTGTTATCTGCTATTCTTGGGGAGGAATTCAGAATGCCGACCAGCTCTCGATGTGCTCTCAAGTTAAATACCAGCCATATAATGTAATCAGGTAATTGAAAGCCCAAGCTGCTGATTTTTTTTTTTTTTTTTTACCACAATAGTATAATCTAAGTTTTCTGTGCAACAGTACAAATACCTAAAAGATGACCATTTCTGTCCACACACATCAACATCTCTGTACCAAATGAATGTGTAACGGTCAAACATCACATAAAAGATTTACCTTCTTCCTTAGCGCCGAGTGGCACGGCGCCACATGATGTGGCGGAGGTTAAATGCAGATTATGATGATTGCTACTGGGCTACTGTTCGTCCATGCACGCTGCAAGGGCTATTTGTCATTTAATACATCACTGTCACATTCTCTCTCTCTCTCCCCCTTCTCTCTCCCAGGTTGCATTCACTTCTCTTTTCATGAATATTCTCTCCACCAGTGATTTATTTAATCCTGTCACTCTACCCTCCACTGCACACGGAAGCACACACACACACACAGACACAGCCACAGACACCGGGGCTACACAATACACATACCAGTGCAGAGAAACTTCTCCTGCAGTCTTGTTTGTGTGCACGGTTTATCTCATGGACACACATGCAGTGCATTCACAAGGTACAGATCAGCACGCACACAGCCACATACCCACACACACATGCACTCAGGCTTATTGTGTGTATTTGTCAGTGAAGGCAGGGACTGCTGAGCTCATTCATATGTAAAGGATGCATGATTCCGTAATTGCTTTCTGTGGTGGCATGACTGCAGCTCTGTGTATAAGTATGTGTGTGTGTGTGCACATGCATGAACGTGCACATGCATGACCGTGCACATGAATACCACGTGGTCAGCTTCCCAAAAAATAAAAGGCATGGCCAATCATGTCCGATGGTTTATTTGAAGTGATGGAAAATGTGCCTCCTTATCAAACTTCTCTCTGTCTTTTATTTTAAAGGCAGAAAAATTACCATCATATATGACATCATATAGTTAGATTAGACATTTATAGTATGTTAAGCTGTGACGATTGAGATCGTTTGGCTCAGGTCTGTATTCACGAAAAGACCAGAGAGAATTCCTATTTTAGTCTGTTCTGTTCTAGTTTAGGCTTAAAGTTCGTGCTTGATCTTGGAGAGAACAGTGGGAAACAAATCTCACCTCAAGACGTAGTAAAAAATAATCATGACTAAGAATTGGAAATGTAATAATGAAAAAAATGTCCATGAATTTTACTGAATATCATTTAAAATGATCAAATGCCAGAGTGAAACTATTGAATTGGCTTTGAGGTGAGCTTTCTTTCATTCGCATATTTTATTCTACTCCAGTTTGACTCTAATCTGTATTCCGGTCCTAATTTTTTCACTTAAATTCCATTTCGGTCCTTTCTCTTAATTCTATTTTCTCATTTTCTCTACTGATGTATTTTATTGCTTTCTATGCTGTGTAAAATAATCCAGCAAGAAGGGAGTGTGTGCAGTCAAACGGCTCCTTCCAAAATAAATTCCATCCATCATCTTCTTTTAGTCATATTTGTTAGCCAATTCAGGGTTGCAGATGAGCCGAGCATTTTCTAGTGATGTTCGTCAATGTACAACTACAAAGGATTTGCATAGCGTCATCTATAGTAACTAATATTATTAAATGATGTTAGAGATTCACACAAAAAGTAACCAAAAGTGAAAATGACAAATACTGAATGGCAGTGATTATAGCAGCACTGCATTAAAATGGACACATTTCTGCATGAGCTGAGGAACAGTTCTTAAAACTGCTGTCAATGGAAACAGTAGCTACATCAGTAAATTCATGTCAAAACTCCTCATTAATTAAACAATTATATATTAAAAAAAGATCAAAATCATCTGAAAGATCATCTTGTGGTCAGGGCAGCCTGACAACAAGATGTGCATGGGGGTATGGGCGGCCTCTACATCTGTGAAGGCACTGCTGACACTGAACAACCCATGGCTTTGCTTTACGATCGCAACACAAAACGCTCACAATGGCAACAAGGATGTCGGTTAATGGAAAGAAGAGACAGGGTCATTACATGGCCCAGCTTCTTAGTTCTTGAAGGCCCGCTTTAAAAATATCAACTGACAAAGCTCAACAGAAAAGTGGATGGTGTTTGAGGTTTACCAGAACGGCCTCAAAAACTGAAACGGGCATCATGGATTGATTAAGTGTCTTTGTGTTCATGTATTCCGGTGCGTGCACGTACGTGCGTGTACCTACCCATATCCCGGTCCTTCCAGTTGCAAGTTCTTGTCACAACAGCAGGTAAATTACCACGAGCAACAGAGCACTCAAAGATTACCCTCTTATAGGATTAGCATTCACTACCTGTACGTGCATTTGTGCACGTGCGCATGTGCCGGTCCCGTATTTCGTGGATGTGGTTTCGATTGTGTGCCTTTCTCTACACACATGTACTGTACGTGTGAGTCGGATAAAAAGAAAAGAGAAAGTTTGACTTTGACTCCTAAGCCGCTTTGTTGATGCATAATTCATCTCTCTCCACAGGCTGCACCTTAAAGCCTTTGAAACTATCTTAGCTACTTCAACTGCGACTAAAACAAACCACAAACAATCTCGCTTTTCTTTTTTTTTTTTTTGTTTTTTTTTTTTTTTTTTTTTTTTTTCTTTTTTTATTCT
>VUQR01001245.1:28986-61500 GCA_015108515.1 Hemichromis elongatus
TCTTTTTCCTTCCCCCCCCCCCCCCCCCCCCCCCTTTTTTTTCCCAGAGCGCTCTGACGAATCACGGTTGAAAAAGTCAAGAAATGGAGAAGATCTGAAGAAAGAGAGTGCATGTCAAATCTGTTTTTTGTTGTTGTTGTTGTTTGTTTTTGCTTCCCTTTCTATCGATCCATCCATTAATTTAGCCATATCAATAAATAAATTAAAAATAAATACTACTCCTACTTGGTTTTTGAGTGTATTATCTTGACTTGTCACTCCAGAGTGTACGATATGTTGATTTCTTGTCACGTTGTGCCAGCACATTCCTGCTGTCTCTGAAATAAATCCCAGTGATCCAGTGGTGATGAAACTGCAGGTTTTGTATCGTGTGTATGTGTGTGTTGTGGTGAATGGCTGTCTCTTGTCACAGCATGCTAATAATGGTTCCACTACTGAAAATGGGGTCGTGTGCACCCTTCTGACAATGCTGTGCAGGCCTAAGGGCTGATTGTGTGCTGTGTGCATGGTTTCATTAAGAGGGAGAAGCGAAAGGGAGTGAAGGAAATGAGGGATAAATGAATTGGAGGACAGATGAATACTGAAGCATGCACCAATTAATGTTTGTGTGTGTGTTTAATGTGCTTTGTGTGCTTTTGCACTGTACAGAACCTGTAAGTGTCATCACATATAGGTGAATGTGTACACATGAAACACACTGGACGGGGCACACATTGTCCCTGCTAGCTGTGTTTCCATGGTGACAGCAGGGGTTCGTGCTAGCAGCAAGGTGTGGAGGAACCTTCCAGATAACCCTGAAGGTCAGCACACAGAGCTACAGCTCACAGCACTACTCTGTACTCACACACTTAACCCCCTCCCTGTGTGTGTGTGTGTGTACATGAGTGTGTGAAAGAGAAGGACACTGTCAAGATGCATTTCCACTTATATATGGACATGCTTGGCCACCCTTGGAATGACAGAGGCTTGTTATCATACACACACTCGGACATACACAGACATTGTACGCGCAATTTGCACACATTCACACAGCAGAGTCACATATTAATGGCCTTACAGTGTACCCACGCAGCTCTTCCTGAACGTAAGAACATATTCACACAAGTGGCAGTCGATGTGAATGTAGTGGAGTGTGTTAATGATATCTGTGAGGAGTGATCTATTGATCACAGTTTCGTTCCCATTCATCACCATCACAACATGATATCCAACAATGCAGTGGACCGATCCATATACTCTACAAAGTGCAAAGATATATATTCTCTGAAAACACTGCCCACTACAAACAAATGCAAACAAGTTAGCCAAATATCTTTAAGAGGATAGCTGTTGACACATGCTTACCTGTAAGACAACAGGAGTGGCTCAGCTTCAGATTTGTTCTCATTACTTGGAATATTAAATTTAGTTTAAATGAGCGAGTATGCAGAAGGCAGGACATTTACTTCCACTATTGTCACATGCATGTAATCTGGGTACCTTTTAATGTCTAACTGAATATTTATATTCACGCGTGCACCTGTGTTCATAGTTGCAGTGCATGTGTGAGAACATCTCTGCCCTTAGTCACACAGGCTTGGGACTAGTCATCAATCCACGGGTAACCTTCAGGCACTAGGAGAAAGTGTGGATTGTGTGACTGTTGTTGCAAAAAAGTTGCACCAATAACATCTTTTTAATTTCTTTGGTCGGTGGCAGATCTCCCCAGTCGTCTGTAGTTTCCACGGAACACTTGACAATTACTCTTCAAACTGTAGTGAAATATGGAAAAGTGTGATGCAAACTGGAAACGGAGTTGGAGTTGCACTCTTTACAGTTTCACCACTGCTTGGCAAGTAATTTTGGAAGTAACTGCCAACCTTTACAACCTGCTAGGGACCAAACCAATTGCAAAGATGCTTACGGTCAATTTCACACCAGAGACCTCCAGCAAATACTTGCCAACTGGTTGCAGAACACAGTGGTCCCTCGT
Organism: Hemichromis elongatus; assembly: GCA_015108515.1. NCBI lineage: Eukaryota > Metazoa > Chordata > Actinopteri > Cichliformes > Cichlidae > Hemichromis > Hemichromis elongatus. The sequence continues at coordinate 30,959 of VUQR01001245.1, forward strand.
TTATCGGGGGAGTTACGTTCCAAAAATAATGTGCAAAAGGTGAAATCCACGAAGTAGCCAATTAGATTTTTTACAATTATTTTAGATGTTTTATGGCTGTAAACCCCCTCACTACACATTTTCTACACTTTCTCAGACAGACGCGAACATTTTCACACAAACAATCTCCAAGTTCAAACCTTCGTAGAAAAAAAAAAGTCTAGTATTACAGAATGAAACCAAAGGCCCTTCTTCTTGTTGCCAGTGTCCACTTTTCTACATTGCAATTTTTAGTTTGTTAGTTCATAACTCATAAAGGCTTCTCTGGGGCTCTATACCCTGTAAGCATAGTGTTAGATCAATTTCAGATCAACTGTTAGCCATTAAATGTTGCACACGATCTCTTTACTCTGTTGCAGAAAGTTAGCATGAAACAGTGACAGCAAGTCAAATGATAAAGAAATGAAGTCCAGCATGGCCATCAGTTTTGTCCGTCACTGCCTCCAACTACAAACTCCACTTCCTCAATTGGGATTAGGCCGTTCTAACCCAACACACACAGCGCACATATTACCTATATTAAAGTCAGCACCATATTAGAGGTTTCAGCCAGTGACTCTCATATCCCTTCCTTCTCCCTGACATTTCTTTACAAATACCAGCTTCTATTCACTCTGTTATTGCCTTCTTCCATTCAGCAATTCTCTGATTAAACAAGCTCCCGAAAAGCCCAGGCACTGCTATCTGCCATTTGGCTTTTATTAGAAACCCACCCCCTTTAATTAAATTGGTTGAATTACAGAAATATCAGGGATATTTTGCCAATATATTGGATAAGAGAGCACAATGGGTGAAAAATAATGGAAGAATGGGCTTTATGAGATGCTTTGAATGTGGTTTGGTGATGAAATGAGATAAACACTATCTTGATAGTGCGGGGGATGTTTGTTTTTTTGTTTTGTTTTTTTTAAGGAACTGGAGTTTGTACAATCTGAATGAGTCTCATTAAATTTATGTCACCGCTAAAACTCATTTTTAATCTTTTTTTTTTTTTTTTATATGTTCCCTCGAGACTGGATTTATTTTTCGCTCCCTCCACCTTCTCCAGCTCCATCTCATCCGCACACCCTCAGTACAGTTGCTTTCTTTTCCCGCCCTATTACCGTGGAAGACACAGGATTGAGGTTGCCGTGGAAACCAGCCGGGCTTTGATTGGGAGAGGCAGCTGCTCGGTGCAAGGTTAGAAGATGGCTACTCACGCCTTGCAGTGTGCCACTATTGATTTCCAGTCTTTGCCAATTACCGGGCCCAGCTGAATACGACGAGTTCCAGAAAACGTGCAGGACGCTGTGTATGTGTGTGCCACGGAGGCTGGTGTTACTGTAATGCTCATTTTGCCGCCAGCATGCAGTAATTGACTTGCTTTTTTTTTCTCGCCACCCACTTAAGTGCATGTGTTTGTCTGAAAAGTGATCCTTTGAGCTGTTGCCACAGTTTTGACCTGTCAGACATCCCGTAGCTTTAGCTAGACGCGTGCTTGACAGTCAGCCGCCGAGCCTAATGTTGTATGTTTTATCAGCTCTGCACCATCTCTTTTGTTCCATTCTTGAAATGCTGTTTGTCGGCTGTTCTTTCTCATCCTGCAGAAGAGGTGTCAGACTTTGACAAACTGCTGCCCTTTGAAAAGACTTAATGGGGATCAATTCAAGTAAAGTTAGACACTTAGAATTCGCATGCAGTCAGAATAAAATGCTTTTTCATATACACACACACATACACACATTCCCACACATGTAACTACTTCTTCCTGGAGTTCACACAGTAGTAAAGTTATTTGCCCTACAGTTCTCTCTCCCCCACTTCTCTGTTCTTCCGTCTTCGCTCGGCCAACTTGGCATTGTATGTGTGAGAATTCGACAGTGAGCTTAATTGGAGTGTGTGGCTGCATCAGTGACAGTCACCGTTCTGTTTCTGCACACACTCGCATGAGGTTCTTTTGCTAATTTTAATAGTCTTTTATTAAACTGTGTGAATGTGAACTGGAACTGTCTGCTGGTGATTTTAATTAGACCCCCCACCAACAACCATATGCATAAACATGCAGCTCGCTGAAGCAGTGGAATGGTAGGAACCTCAGCCTGGAGGGACGAAGAGGAGGAGAAAACAGGAATAGAGTAAGAGGTGAGTTACATTCATTGTTATGTTTGCGATTCAGGAGATTTGTAAGGAGCCGCGGTGTTGTTACACTGTCACTTCACAGACAGGAGGTGGTTTGAACCTACTAGTCAGCTGGGGCCTTTCTGTGGATCTTGCATGTTTTTCCTGTGCCTGTGAGGATTTTCTTCCACAGGCAAAATGTAACAACTGAGCTAATTGTTGATTCTACATCAGCCATAGCCATGGTTTGCTGGCTTTACTTGTTGGCTTTACTTGCCATCATCATGTCTACTGCCTGTAGCTGCCCATATGTCCAGTCCATGTAGTGAAGCTGCAAATGTTAGACACATTAAAAATCTAAGAAATTTGTAATCTTATGAAAAACTAATGTAAGTGAAGATGCAACAAAATTACAAAAAAAGACAGGGTCTATATGTTGGGTTAGCATGTTAAATGTCATAAAAACACAATTACAAATAGACTGAATGAGTATGGCTTGTTTGATAGGGTTGATAGCTGAAAGTCTCTTCTCTTTAAAATGAACATGGCAGCAAAGCTTAGGTTTGCAAAGTTGCAACTGAAAAAACCACAAGACTGAAACTGGATATTTTTGTCAGTAATGCGTAGCAACACACTTGGAGACAACCAAACACAGCGCATCATCACAAAACACCTCATACCTGGTGTCGAGCACAGTGGTGGAGAGGTGACCTGGGCACCTAGTAACCATTGAGTCAACCATGAACTTCTCTGTACACCGGAGTATTTTAGAGTCAAATGTGAGTCCATCTGTCTAACAGCTACAGCTAGGATGAAATTATGTCATGCAGCAGGACAGTAATCCCAAACGTAGCAGCAAATCTACAACAGAATGGATGAAAAACAAAGAGACAAGGTGCCCGGCTCATTCGGGATATAGTAAAGACAGGACATGGCTGAGGCCGTCACACAGTGGCACGGTCAATGTCCAGACCTCAACACAACTGAAATGCTGTGTAGGGACTGTGTAGAAATGAATGCTCAATGAACTGAAGCAATGTTGTAAAGAAGAATGAGCCAGAATTCCTCCACAATGATATGAGAGACTGAAGTCATACAGAAAGTGACTACTGCGAGTTAGTGATGCTAAAAGTGGTTCTTCTTCACATGACTAAACATAACACCAAACAGCTTCCATGCCTCCATAAGTTATCGTGTCCCAGATCTGTTCGTCTCCCAAGTGCTGCAAATAAATTTCTAGTAAAAATTGTAATTGCTAAATTTAACATTTTAATCATTTTCTCTAAACTCCTCAAAAAGTGAGGCTTTTTTTCCCAACATGACTCACATAGTTATGATCAGAGATAAGCAGTAATACATTACAAGTAATGCATTACTTTAATCCAATTACTTTCTTCAAGTAACGAATAAAATCAGGGATTACTATTGCAAAAAAGTAATTAGATTACAGTTTCCCATAAGCATGCTGTGTTACTGCGTTATTAAACGGGGATTTTGTTTGTGAGTATGTCTCATGACAATGACGTAAGCGAGTGCGACGTCCGTAACAGCAACAGATGTGTGTAGATCAACAATGGATAATATGGAGTGCGGGAGAGAGGACGAGCGTGCAGCGTTTAAAGCGTGGAAGTAGTGACGTTACTTTGAGTTTGATGTCGTAAAAATTTACAAATACATAAGCGTCCACTGTACACGCTGCATGGGAAGAAAAACTACTTTCTACAGCTTCAAATCTGAGCAAGCACCGAGCACGCTGCCACGTGAATGTGAAATTCACAGAGAAACCCCCGGATCCCCCCGCCGACATGACCGCTGCAGCACCACGCAAACCTCCACCGGCCCCACTCCTGCTTAACAGCTGAAAACAGACTTAAGAACGACAGGACTTAGTGCTTCTGAGTCTTTGATATTATTTATTTTCTGCTGTGTTTTACTTGCATCTATTTAGAGAGTGAGTGTAAACACAAAAATGTATTTTATATACTGCAATATGCAGAGAATCGGTTTAAATGTTAAACAAATTGCTTCAAGTCAAAGACAGCTGCATATAATTACATTTTTGCTTGCAATATGCATAAAATTAAAGATTAAATTAAAATATTAAATTTAATAAAACAATGTTAAAAGGAGATTTTATTATTTGATTTAATTTTATATGACTAATTATGCAGAAAAAAATAGAATTGGGCTGAAAGCTCTATTGCTTTATTACATATTCAGGTTGTTTTTAAGAAGTAACTAAGTAATAAAGTAACTGATTGCTTTTTAAAATAGGTCATGATTAAAGTAACAGGATTACTTTCTTGGAGATGTAATTGGTAACTAATTACTATTTTCAACCAACTTGACCAACACTGGTTATGACCAACCGTGGATGGAATGTCAGACAAATGAAAACATTAGTATGTGGTGGGGAGAGTTTGGCTACGTTCACACTGCAGGTCTTAAGGCTCAATTCCGATTTTTTGATCAAATCCGATTTTTTTCTGTCTGGTTGTTCACACTACAAATAAAATGTGACAGCAAACACGCTCTAGTGTGAATGTTCACGGCCCTCAAAGCGACCCACAAAAGAAGACGTTACACACAACGCGCTCTGTTTACGGAAGTAAAAATGGCAAACACATGCCGGTTATAATACGACCCTAAAAGTTTAGCTTGAATACAATTGTCTCCCCGTGTGCTAATCAAGTCCAAAACTTCAGTTTCTGTCCATTGACTCGCTCCCTCTCCTGTTCCGCCGCCATGCTTTCTCGTTTATCTTCTCCGGCGCTGATAATCGGCATCTGTCTTGTGTCAGTGACGTAAAAGACGGATTTAATGCGACACGACCGTTCAAACAGCAGTCGCTTTCTAAAACATCGGATATGTATCGGATTCAGTACCAAATACGAAAGTGACCCAGATCGGATTTGTACTGTTCACACTGTCATACCATGATCGGAAATGGGTCGCGTAGGGTCAAAAAAATCGGATTTGATGCGCTTTTGCCTGCAGTGTGAACGTAGCCTTCGTGTGCCGTGTGAGTCTGTGCATCCTTGGTGTGTTTTTTTCCCTTTAATATCTGAAATAAAGTGCAGAATCATGAAGGACAGAGATATAAAATGTTTGTTTGTTTTTATTCTGATACAAAGTCAATTCTTTGTTGAAATTGTTTCTCACAGTTCTTTGTCTTATGGCCTCTCTTCCACTCTAAAGGACAGATAATAAAATCTTTCCTGCAAATACCCAGATGCTGTTATTTAAGTTTGTCCAGTTTTCTGATAGCGAGTTAAAGACAGATCTGCCACCAGCTCCAAAGTGCACACTACATAGGTCCCAGTTAGCTGCCCTTATAATTTTGTCTCTATTTGTCCCCCAGAGAGAAGCACTGTCTATCTCATCCAGGATCCACTGACAGCGTAAAAAAAAATAAAAAAATGGTATGGCTATGAAAAGGGAATAGAGATAACCAGAGTGTCCGGAAGCAGCAGGGAACCTGACCCAGGAGTCTGGAGGGAAACAGCATGTGACTTGAGTGTGAAGCAGTTCAGGAACCCAACACTGTCATATGTGACACTAGAGGAGTAGGGGAGCCTGGAACAAAAGGGAAAGCAGACGGCTGAACAAACTCAATACACCAGTGAAGTCAAAGAGTAAGGGAGGAGAACAAGGGAACGAGGTCAAGGTTAGAAAGGACAAAGAATTTGATCTGGGACCAGAGGGCAGCAGAGTGAGAGAGAGAGAGAGAGAGAGAGAGATGAGCATGACATAAGTTAGAAAGGTGAAAGAGGAAGAGAGAGAGAGATTGGGTAAGAGAGTCCGCTGAGGCCGGTAGAAGCAGTTCGATGAAGACGGCTCCCTCCTTTCTGCTTTATTATATTACACTGGTGGATAAAAAGAATCCGACATCCTCTAAAGTCATTACAGCCCAGTAAGACTGGCTCAGAGGGCAACGTAGCTCCTTAACCCCTCTCAGCACATGCCTGGATGTGCGTGTGTCTCTCAGAGGGTGATTGAATGAGGAAAAAAAAGGGTACGCACATGCCCGAAAGACTGATCAGGCCTCTTTCCGTGTGTGTGTGTGTGTGTGTGTATGCGCATACAGGCACACACATTCAGCGAACCAAAGTGGCACATCACTTAATCCTTTCCCAGTAACTAGGATAAGCCACCAGCCTTATCTATCCTTCCTCCCCTCTTGTTCCTCCTCTCACTCTTTCTTTCCTCTGGAAACTATTGTCCCTTTTCCCACCATACCCTCCACACTCCCACCCGCTCTTTCAGTCTTATTATTAGCCTCCTCAGCCCCAGACTTTAATGCCTCATTATTCCGTATTTAGGGCCTGGAATCTTCATGGATTCCACACTTCTTTGGTTCTTTATTGCCAGGCTGTGCACAGGATTTGTGAGCAGCTTTCCAGAAGAAGAAAGATTTTGCTGTAATCAGCAATCACACCACCTGCTCCTGGAAAGGTGTGATGTACTGATATTATTCCAGGAAAAGTGACAACAACTACCTTTATGAATGGAGCCACGGGTCTAGGAGTATCTGTTATGTTGAAATAGGATTTCAAAATATGACGTTTGTCTTTGAAACAAGTGGCCAAGTGTCACAGATCCTGTATGCAACTTCCTGCCCTTCTGTGCTCCTTCGGTTGAGCACGTTTGCATGAAAAAGGTTGTACAGTTGGTGAAGATCGCAGAGCTTTTGATAAGTCAACTCATTATTTCTTCTTCTTAGTGTCAGCAAGTCCCATAAAAGCACCAGCAAGCAACATATAGATCCTACAAATATTATCTGTGCAGCGTAAAGTCTGTTATATCTTCATGGAACTTTTTAAATGATCTACACATTTCCAGTGACTCTGACAGGCTAAACAAGTCCAAGATTTACAGTATGTGTTAAGCAGTAACCGATGAGCTGGCAGTGGGAGGCTGGAAAGCATTCACAGATGGACTGATGCATTTTTGGTTTATTTCTGTTTATGGGATTTGTTGACAGTAAGATAAAGAGAGAATGTTGCCAGGCTCGTCTTTAAGGCCAACTGTCTAGAAACTGAGCTGGAAAAAAATATATAGGTTTTAATCAGATGAAATCTGCTCGTTGCCTTTTCCCAGAAATCTTTGAGAGTGGTAAACTTGATATAATGAGAACAAACACATTCTGGCAGCCTTGCTTGTTGTGCAATGTGCAGTTGTTAAACGACTCATTCCCCTAAAGGGCCCGCTATACAAAGCCATTACACCTTATTAAATTTCCCTTGATAAGAAAGAAAATAGAAAATGATAAGGCAACATGAAAGTTGTTCTTAACAAATCCAATTTTAATTCTTTGGCATCCCTTAGTGTTACCTTTTGCCCACGGTGATTGGCCTCAAACACAGTCTCACACACGATCGCCTAAAATAGTATCAAATCTAGTGAGGTGAACAGGTGTGAATGTGCCCAGCGTGCTTGCGTTTATTATTAGCATCCAAATGCTGCATGTTATGTGCTAAAATGGGCCGGTCTCTTATTTATTTATCCATTTATTCATTCATTCATTCATTTATTTTCAGTGGGTGAGTATCGTGCATTCTTATTGTGAGTTTCAGGTTTGGTTTCATTTTTAACAACACAGTGAAAGACAGGAAGTGGCGTTGAAGATGATAAGATTTGTACTGGCAGTGATCAGGAGGGACGAGATTAGCAATGAGCACATCGGAGGCACCGGTCAGCTTGTGCAGTTTGAGGACAAAGTTAGAGAACTGAGTCTGAGATGGTTCAGACATGCGCAGAGGAGGGAAAGTGGATATAGTGGACCAAGGAGACCCAGAGAGAAGATGGACACGAGGGAAAGATAACATGCAGAGGGTTGTTGTGACACAGGAGGATGCTAGAGATAGCTTGGTGTCTTTTGGGATTTGAGCTTTAGTTCAGGACCTAAGCACTCACAGCTACAGGGTTTAGCAGAGGTGGGCAGATCGATTCAAATATTGATTCCATCGATACTAGTGCTGTTATTGGTGTGAGATCAATACATTGTTCCTGTCCACAGTTCAGTATGTAGTCCTGTGAGTTGTGTTAAATTCATTATCTTTCGGGAAATAAAAAAAATATACCTCAAACATGCAACCATAAAAACCTTTTTATGTTAACTGTCACGTCTTTTACCCAAGCTTTTTTCTTCCATGGTTATGTTTAAGGATTAGAGATCTAATCTAGATTATCATACATCTATACACAAATGTGTTGCTAGCTGTTGGTAACTAAACTCCAAGCTAGGGGCTGATATTAAATGGCTGGGCCCTGAGCTAGAATCTAATATTGGTTGTGACTGGCTAAGCTCTAGACTGGGAACTGCTACTGGCTGGATTTGACTGAGTTCCAATCTGGAGACTATGAGGGGGTCTGTACAACAATGAACTTCGATTGGGGTCGGCTGATACCCCGACGACTGTGGGGATTCTCCTGCCTATGGGCTTCAATCGACCCTTGCTAAATTTAACATTTTAATCAGCTCGCTGTGGTACTTCTTCCTGCCTTGGTGGATTTTAAGGCCCATGTCAGTTGTTACTTTTGACCAGTCCATTATTTGCAATGCTTTTTGATCTATTCATCGTTGGTACCGTTCTGTGGTTCGTTGCCATTAAATCCGTCTGGAAAGGGTCTTCTTCCGCCCCTGCTCTCGCAGACCCTGGGGGTTTCTTCTCCTTTGAGGTCTCTGTAGTAATATTGGGGGTACCCAAGTCTGCTAAAAAGTGCTGGGTCCTGCTGGTATGAGCAGTACTGCAGCATGGCACAGCACTAGTGTTTAGATGCTGCTTTGATATGCCTAGAATGTAGATCTATCTACAGTGCGTCTTAAAAACATGACTGCTTATTTATTTCTTCACAGTTTGCGCCTGCACGTACCTCTCATTCACTTCCACAGCCTAAAAAGACATGCGAGTGTGTATTTCTCTGTGCTTTGGGCCAACGATGGACAGTCGATCTATCCTGTGTATCCTCCTTCTTGACGTATGACAGATAGGATAGGTGTGACCCTAGGTCTGGATAAGTGGTTAGGAGAAATGGAATATCCCAAGAAGTTATTAATACTGACATATTTTACATGCTTGCAACATACTAAAGCTCTCTCCGTGCCATCCATGCAGTCACACAAGCGTAGTGTCAATAATGGCTGGGCGCTGTTTGTATAATGATCCTATCTTCCCAGATAGACGGGGTGCTATCGGCTTTGTCTGTCACACAAAGGGAAGGGAGGCAGTGAGAAAAGAAGTGGATCACCCGTCAACACACACACACACACACAAACACACACCAAACCCCACTGTCATGGTGTACGCCAAAAGACTTCCTGTGTCAACAGAAGCTTTGATTAACTGGGGACAGGCACGAGTCTTTGTATCACTTGGACAAAAGCAGCGTTACATGGTGAATTTCTATTGAAGATGGCTCGCTGCAAGTTGAGGCAGCAAAATGATGTTTTGCAGTCTGGAACAGTATAAAAGCACCGATAAGAATATTTGATTTCAATACATCAAATCGTTTTCAATTTTCCTTTCAGCTCTGCTGCTTTGTTTTTCCGCTCCTTGTTTGTTATTAATACTCCAAAAGAAACATGAAAAAAAGAATCCTATATGTGCCGACACTCATCTTGTAACTTCAGCTGGGAATCATTTAGAGAGCATAAATTAAACACAGCCAATTTCCTCTCCTACTGACAGCGTGATTTTACCTTAAACTTCCAATTAGCCGCTTTCACTTCAGCTATCAGTCACTCTCCAGAAAGGCTTTCTCTTTCTGACGCACGATGCACATCAGCCGCACCGTGATCAATTTGAGTCTGATGATAGGCATGTAAGCTGTATCCATCAAATGCAGCTAGTTGTGACAGCAAAGGGAAATTGATATTTAGTTTCCTTCACGTATGGAGCCGAGAGGAGACGTGACGCCTTCGAGTGCACGTGAGTTTGGATGCTCTGTGTGAGCTAAGACCCTGAAGACAGGAGGTGTGTGTGTGTGCGGTAGAAGATAAGTGACAGGGTGAAGGACCTCTCAATGAAGCTCTGTCTCTCTTTACCTGCTGGCAGGGAGTCAGCCAGGTGAGAAGCTGGCCAGTGCCAGCAGGGCAACTGAATGCCAATCAACAGCGGCCTGCAGGTCATATGTGGTCAACTTTAGTTAGAGGAGGAGGGCGATGAGGCGTAGTGGGGACTTTGTAATGTTTTAATGAGTCGTGTGTGTGCGTATTGCTGCATATTATGGTATGATGTGTATCGTGAGGGTCATGGTTCAGGCAGGAGATGGTTTTTGACACATGCTGAGGTATAGGTGAGCAACTTAAGAAACATTAGATATATTTCAGCTCTTTTTGTATTGTGTCTGTTTAAAGAATGCTAGCTTTTGGTTACCAGTTAACACTTTTGCACTGGTTTATATTTTGTGGCCTTTAGAGAGGGGGCATTTCTTCATTCCTGTTTGCTTTTTTATTGTTAAGAAGGTTTAATCTTCTGTTGTGGCCAGAAGAGAAGAGCTAAAGCTAAATGGAATGTGTCCTCTGTGCTCTATATATTGTGGTGTAACATAAATCGCGGATGAATATAAAGTACAGCAATGGCTTCTTTCCTCATCCTGCTCGCAAGCTGCAGCACTTTGAGAGTGTTTTAGAAGAAGAGTGCGTGTGTGTGTGTGCTGTTTGCTGTAACACCAGCGGAAACCTACTCTCACCTATAGATGGCAGCATTATACTCAAAGTCATCTGCGTGTGTCACACCCGTTTCCATGCAGCACAGCTCAGGCCTTCACGCTCACACCGTAACAGGAGATTCTCTTTTCTACATGAAGGCTGTGCCCTCCTTAAACTTAAACATCCCGGGTTTGTTGCTGTAATGATCCTGATTAGGAGGCAAAGTCAGATTTTGTAACTTGGTTTCTTTAAAATTATAATGACAGTTCCAATACATCATTGCACTCTGTATTGTGCCCTTTCAGGTTAAGTTGTTTTCCTTTTCAGCACAGTAGGTCACCTGACAGGACTAGATCATTCTCCTACACCACCTCCCTTCTGATGTGGGGGCTGATCGTGCATGCAAATGCACTTTTCATTTCTGGATAATTTCCCTGAGCAATGAAACTTTGTTTCCAGCCTCGGTCTGTCAGCAGAGACAACCTTTCTCTTCACTGTACTTCCATGACATGTTTCTCTGCTCTCAGTAACCATCAAATGCAGACACTTTCATCACAGATATCCTGTTGATTATTCCTGCTATCAAAGATTAGTCGTTAATATTCCTACATATAACGCTGAGTGATGAATTGAATTTGGACTAATGCTGAGATTAATCAAGCCAGAGTTTCACGTTTTACACTTCTCAAAAGTAATTGTGCGCATCCTTTTTCTTAAGGCTAATTTCTCTCTCTTTGTCCTTCTCAGCTGATGCTCTCAGTGGTCCCGCAACAAAACACAGAGTTAACAAAGAATGAACCCATTTTGATGTAGAATTATAATTAGAAACAAACTTTTTTTTAATCTTCATTATCAAATTATGATTAATTTAACCACTGTTTGTAAGACTGTTTCCTTTTAAAAGTGTCTGAGTAGAAAATGATGTCCAGCACATCAGCATAGTCATACATACTGTATTTTTGCAGTGTGGGAGGAAGATGTGAAAAACCCATATCAGACAAATTATTATTGAAAATATTTTTATTGTTTAAAAAGTGCCTGGAGGGAATTTTCTAAAGCAGACCCCCATCTGGGGGGGGTTCCAAACTCTGTCTTTGCTGGCTTACTGGTCCCCATTCAAAAACCAGATTGCTGCACACACCAGCCCACTAACCCCCATAAACTGGGTCACGCAATCTGTTGTACAGATGCCTCTACATTCTGTTTGCTATCACGACCCATGAAATTGATTCTTTTTATCTGTATGTTTTGTAAGCATTTTCCCAGCGACTCTGGCTGCTCACCCTCTCTCCCTCCGCGCTCTCGCGCCACACTACCTGGTATTTCTGCGTTGTGTGCGAGAGACTCATTTCATGCTTCATTTGTCACCTCGCAAGTTCCTTCAATAAACAAGACCCTTTGTCGCTGCTGTCTCTCTGCCACCTTTTAGTGTGAGAGTGTGCGCATATATGTGCGCGCTTGTGTCCACCGCTGTCGGACAGCGTCTCATCAGCACCGGTGTGGAATTAGGCGAGGCGTCACGCTCATCGGCGTGATGTCTTTGTGTTTTCTGTGAGAGAAAATAATGTCAAACTCATTACCAGCTTCAACACAATCGTCCATTTGGGAGTTTTAACTCCTCCCATTTATAAATCAGGGAATCTGATTGTTCTCTAATTTTGCGATGATTGCCTTTTTTGTTGAAAAATTGTGGATTTTTATGAGCGTGCCCAAACAGCAGCTTGTTATCGGTCTGTCCTTGCTCCTAGTGTATCGTGATAGGAAAATATGATATTGCATAAAAATTGCTAAAGGGCAGGATTTGTCTCCCATCAGTCCAAAATACACCTGTGATGGGGGAGAGCACTTTTAACACCTGACCAAGGTCCTTTCTTTCCACTCAACATCTCATCTCCTAGAGTGTCACATCTTCCAAGGAAACTAAGCGAGGCTGCTGCAGTCTATTTCTCTTTCTCTTTCCTTTTTTTTTGAGGCACTTTCTTTAAAATGATTGTCTTTAACAACACGTCTATTGGAGGCTTTGAGTAAGTTGCACAAAAGAACAGTCGCAGAAATGTGACTGTAATAGTAGCCTTTGTGATTTTTCACAGTAATGTAGGTGTTTATTAAAATCCTTTTTCAGATTTGTTAAATAAACTAAAGCAGAATTTTTCAGTGGGTATGAAGCAGATATCACAGTAATTCATATTGTTTTCACTTTGTGCTGCGCTCTATTAAAAAGCAGTTTCCTTGGAGCCCTTGCGTTGCATTTTGAGGTTTTCTTCCCCCCCTCCACTCAGACAGCACGAAGCAGCGTTTATACATTGTTTTATTAAAAGAGAGAGAGCTCAGACAGTGACTAATGTATTTCCTTTCACACACAGAACCCAGTAATCACTGTTCTATGAAGCTGTTCACTCATCCATTCATAACGTTATCAAGACACATTATCTGTGCGCATGTGTCGGCGTGCACTTGTGTGTCCGCCTACTTGTGGGATTTTCAGGGGATTCGAAAGAAGGTGTTAAAAGTGTTATGGTGTGTGTTTAGATTTCGAAACTGTGAATGTGTGTGTGTGTTTATGTGTTGTGTGTGTGTGTGTCTGCATGTGTACAAGCCTTAATGTCAAAGCTCTGTCCACACCGCAGATACAAACGCAACACATCCTCCCCGCAGCCTGTGGCTCAATCTCACATTGTCAACCAATGGAGGTCACACACTAATGTGTGAACATAGGTCCCTCTGTCCGGCCCGAAAGGCAGATGAAACTTTCTGCTGGGTTGAGGCCACAAAGACAACACCCAGCTGGTTTTTACAGGAACTGCCAGCCAATCTCTCTTCTTTATCATTATGAAGCTATTTGTGCTTTGCATACAAATACATATGGCTGATATTGTAACACTTGAAGTTTTGACATAATGGATGTTGTGGATGCATACATTATTCTCATGAAAGAATAGGAGGATGCTAAGAACAGTAAGGCAATGTTGGTAATTACATTACAGTGTTGTGATCTTTGTTAAATATTGTGCAAGGTTTAATTGATATGAAGGAAAGAGATGAAGAATTAAAGTAATCCAGTGAAGCGTTGGCTCACACACTGATCGTGCCTAGGAAGTGCAGTTCCTTGCAAACACATGAGCCACTCCTCATTCATTCATATTTTGCTTCTAAGGAGACAGACAGACTTTTTTTTTTAATTAAAAAAGTGGTCTTGACTAATAATTCTCTAAAAACTTAAATTTATTGTGAGGATTTTTTTTTTTTAAAAGTGTTGGCTGAACATTAAAACTGGTTTTCAATTCATTTTCATTCATTCTCATGAAACTGCTCTTCTTACTGCCTCCAGTGATATTTGATGCATAGCGATGCAGGAAAGTGTTTTGTTTTGCTGATGTTGGACCTGACCTACTGTTGACAATCACATTATGCTTGATAGGCTGAGATACTTGGTGGGTTTATCATGGTCTACTTTGCTTTTCTGTGGCTGCTTCTATGTACACGTCCACTTCCACTTGTTACCTACGGTGTGCCACAAGGTTCTGTTTTGGAGCCCTTACTGTTTCTGTTGTATCTATTTCTTCAGTACATCTTTACTTATTACCATGAAACAGCTGACATACTGTTATATATCATTTTCAAGCCCTAAAATTTTTCTAAGTTACAAAACTTGCATAGTTTTCAAAGGTTAGATGGCAAACAATTTTCTCCAAACTATTCATAAACAGAAGTCCTTGGTAATGGCAACTTGTCACTTTTGTTAAATCTTTTATCAGTAACCTTTGGGTAAACATGTTAACATGGATTTGGATGGTTAAATAAAATTGTTCAATCATATTTATACCCAAACTGATTTCCAGTTTGTCATGCTCTTAATTCTAAATTGTTAGTCACGCATAATATGAATAACATGAAATAAAGGCATAAGTTGATGGTAAATGGACTGATTCTTATATAGTGCTTTTTTACTTTCCCGGAGTACTCAAAGTACTCTATACAACATGCCACATTCACCCAATCACATCCATTCTCACAAGCACTTTCTCTAAACTTAGTGCTGCCTAAAGATACTTGACATGCAGATCGGACGAGTCAGGGATTGAACCATCAACCTTCCAATCAGCAGGTGACCTGCTTGACCTCCTGCCATTGTTCACTGCATTATTTTTATTTTAATTATTTTAATCATTAAACGGCACTTAACTCTAGAGATGAATCCGTTTTGGGGTTTTTTTGTACACATTACAAAACATAAGGAAATAACCCATTTTAAGAAAAGAAAACAAACAGTGGGGCACTATGAGTCATGGATTGATCTCCCTAGAGCTTAACCAAGTAGAAGCAATGTGGGATGATCTTGACAGTGACAAGAACAAAAGGCAATGAACATCTAAAGAGCAGCTTTAAATGTCCTTCAAGAAGCCTGGAGAACTATTCCTGATGACTACTTAAAGACAGCTAAGAAAGTACAGGTTGTGTTGTCTATAAAGGCTCCTAAATGAGTGAAATGACCTGGAAGTGTTTGTGTCGCAGCCATGAGAATTTTCCCAATACTTGTGAAAAGTGCTTCAGCGTTTTGTTCATTACCTCCTTAGGCAGAGGACACACTGGTCCATCTTTAATGAAAGTAGATGAGATAATTCTATCTTATAATTAATGGCATCTCACCATCAAACATTTGATTAAAAACAGTCAGATGGTGCAGATTATGTAAATGTTAATTATGAATGTGTTTTTAATTTCCATAATCTGCTGATATGTTTTAAATTTTCAATAACAGGCCATTAAACCCACAGGTTTACTACAAAGATCGCACTGCTCAACAAAATCTGTTTTGTTTCTTGCTTTTATCAAGACATTGACTTGCATGAAGAGTGTAGATTTATATAATCTCTCTAAATTCAGATGAGCCATATTAACCTATATTAACTCACGAAAGTGCATTAAGGTTCATTTTGCATTAGTAATGTTCATTTTATTTCCAGGCTTTTTGGATTATGGTGAATTAATTTTTACTTTGACTTACTCAGATAAGTGATTGACAGAGGAATTTTTACTTTATATATAGAATAAATGCAATCTAATATCTCCATTTTTCTTTATGCTATATATTTTTCTCTGATAGTTTTCTTTTATTTGACCTGCACAAAACAAAAGGGTAAGAGCACAGTGTGAAGGAAAATGCAAATTTTGTAGTCCGTCTTCTGGATAATGTAGTTTCAATACAGCAAACATCTTCCTTCTCAATAAACTTGATTACAATGTTAAGGAGTATAGAGTAAAAGCAGCTGGATTCTCTGCACACCACCCTTCTTGTTTTCTGAGTCCATACCAGTTCTCCTTCACACCTTTCTTTGATCTCATGATACTTTCAGGTGAAGGAAAAGTGATGAGGAATCTGACTACTTAGTAGTAACATGATGAGGAAGCGAGAAACTGAAAGATACTGCATGCTCAAATGGTAGATGTGCAACAGATGAATGACACCATAAACTGCAGCTACAAACTGTAAGCATGTAGTTTCTCAGATTTGGAGAGAACTGGGTTTCTTTTTGGAACCGAAGCAGTCGCCCCCTGTTGTTCATTTGAAAGAATGCAAGTTTAAGGCACTTAAACAGTGGCCCTAGATTTGCATTCCTTGGCATTATAATATATATATAAAATATAAAAAAGTAAAAAATATAGAGCACACATCTATACACAGTGTATGTTGTGGTATTATGGTCATTATCGAGTACTGATCCTTGTGGGAGTGTTTGGTCCCTAACCCCTGCCCAGCTCTCTCTTACTGTCCTCAGGCCTCTTCCACCTACACCTGTCAGCACCCATTAGACGTTAAAGCACACAACACCACAAGGATGTGCTCTTGTTTACTCTTTGACCTTTCTCTCACCAACATACACACTATATACAGCAACTGGTAAACCTCTCCCCTTCGAGGTGTTCTGTATTTGAAAAGCAGCTGCATTTATCAGACTGCGCTCTGAAGTCATTTTTACACTATTTAAAACCAGGAACATTGTAGTTGCATAGCATCTCTCTCTCAGGTGTATGTTCTCTTGCAGCGATTATGACACTTTAATTATTTGGCTAACTGATGATGCACAAGTTGCACATATCAAACTGAATGCACCGCTGTGTGATAAAAGCCAGCCTCGATCAGAAATAGGGATTTGAGGAGGCAAATCGTTATACAAACAGAGGGTCATGGCAGCAGGCAGGTGTTAGGTAAGGTGGAGAAATATTTGGGTGACTGGTGAGTCATATAATTCTGGTTCTTTTGGAGCTACTCTCCGTATATTGGAAAGCAGCCTCTGCACCTTGACTCATTCTCTTCTCCCTGGGGAGTCCTCTCTGTCAGACTGCAGGGGAAATTGACCTGTGAGTAAAGCAAGCATTTTTTTTTTAGGGAATGATTATTTATTGAACTGGTAGAGAGGAGACTTGATGATTCACTGACAGATTCACACACGTCCACGGATACAGACACACAAATACTATTTTATTTTAGGGAACTTTTATGAAAAATATCAAGGTAACTTCAAGCAAGCCAGGATCCCTTTTGCTCTGCAGTCAGAACATTTTCTCCCTCTTCGTGCCACTCTTCTTCCCTGACTCACAATTGAGCTTTTTGTAGCTACAGCATTATCCGGTCTAGTCAGTACAACTGACTCTCAGGTCTGTGTAATATGATTTCATCACCCTTTCCTTCATTTAACCTAATTTTGTTGTTGTCAAATGAAAATATTGTATCACCTTTGAGGAGTTAATAAGTCCGTTACTCACGTTATCCAGTGGGACTTGAATGCACAGAATGGAGATCTGAATATATCACCAGAAGTAGAGTATGCAATCTTTCAATGGACATAGAAATCACCACTAATCACCTTTTATGCGATTACCTGCTGTTAGGACTTAGCATTCCTGAGAATTGCTACTAGATTCGTGCCTTCTTAGAAGCCCAGGTAGGGTCCTTTCTCTTCATGAAGAGCCCCCAGCTACCATTTTTCATCAGGTCTAGGTCTAGGTCTTTGCTTGTCGGAGGGTTTTCCCTTAAATCTCCACCTACGTTGATGTTAACATAGCTGCAAACTCTGAAAGCATAACGTCAGTGTACTTGAGTACATCATCCCCGGGCACTGAAAGATCACTGATTTAAACAGTGACAACGGCTGGTCTAAGGTTGGTTTGATGTGTTTTTAACTGGCCCATATCTCCCACTTTCTTCCAACCGCGCGCCCCACCTAGCTGAACAATGTCAGGTCTTGCTTTGGGGAGTCTGGCGTTACCCTCACCTTCCTAGGCTACAATAGATGACATGATTATACAGACCACTTGGGGTCAGAAATAATGACCATCATGCTCCAAGTGCAGTGAATAGAAGATAAACACTTTGGCACACAGTTGCTTGTTTACAAAAATCATCATTTACGATGAGCTGGCCCTCCTTCCAGCTCCATTTTCAGTCTCCACCGTTTCCTGAGAGAAATATTAGCCCCATGGCTGAAATATCCCAATCAGTTAACAGCCTTCTTTCCTGTCTGAGCTCTAATTACTTTGTGCTTTTTCACTCCTGCATCTTTTTGCCACCAATCCACCCACCGGATGTTTGCAGCCTGACTCACATACTCACCACAAGTCACCACTTATCACCCCATACATCTCCACTTGCCACGTTACCCTAGTTTCTTGTCCTTTTCACACGCAGATGTATTATCTTTTTGGTCTGTGTGTCTGCTGTGCAATTTCTGGTTGTTTCAGTTTTTAGTTTGTTTTTGTAAGATTACATTTCTCTCAAATAAACCACTAAAACTTCTCCTGCCTGTCTGATCATGTTTGCACAAGCATACTAATCATACTAAGGCCACCTAGTTGCCAAAGTTCGATCAGAAACCGATTGGCTGATTAATGTTGCTGCTGTGAAACTAAAGTACTGGATATGAACATGAAGAGCAGCACGTTTCTGACACTCATATCGAGTCAAAATGATGACAGAGGAGATGTGCGATTGATACATTTCATCCATTGTGAAAAAAGGAAGGGAAGGTAACTATCATTCTTGCTTCTGCCAGACAAACTGAACCGAACGAACAAAGAAACGCTGGGAGATGCCTGGAGAGCCTTTCATGATACCATTCTCTAAGAAACACACAAAGGTACCACACCCAGGCCAGCAGCCCACCTGATCTGATGCTTAGCGACATGACCTTCACGTCTCGCCCAGCACAATGGAAAGCCCCTCAGGTGATCTCTCCCTGTCTCTCGCTCCCACTTCCCTTCCCCAGCGCCCCCCCCCAACACCATGTTCCCCCTGTTTGGTGCTCTCCCTGCTATGGTCTGGTACCAACTGTCACTTGTATTCAAAAGCAACACACAGGCACAACCACCAACACGCAGATGCAGCCAAGCGTGATTGGAGGCACAGACAAAATCACATACACACACTCAAGAGTGCGCACGAATGACAAAACACAGACAACTCACACACAGGTTTGAAGAGGGGTACCACCTAGGACAGAAGGGTTGGAGGAGAAGGAGGGTGGAGGCAAGTGTGTTTTTCACTAATTGGTGTTGTGAGTCCACAAAAGAGTTTTAAAGTTCTTCTAATATTGTGATTTATTTTATATTTTAAAATTCTCTTTGATGTGATGCAAATCAACAAGACAGGACCTGGAGTTACAGCAGGACCTGCCCCACCCTGGTTTGAAGTAGGTGGCCACAGTGTGTGTGTGTGTGTCTGTCTGTCTGCAAGACAGGCAGGGTTGTAATCAAGCAGCAAGCTGTCCCCTCCTGACATGAACTGGTCACTTACCATCCCTGAGACACGTTCAGTCTGACAGCTTACATTATAATTGATGAGGTAGATGCAAGTCTCCACTACACATACACATACACCTTATTTAGCCTTATGGCGTTCATCAACACAGCAGTGAGCAGAGAGAATTTTACTGCTGTCATCATGCAGTGTAGAATCACATCTAATTAAAGCCTTCCTGTTTTAGTGCTGCAGATTATTTTGCCTTGCCAGGCAAGCAGCTATGCTGGTGTTGTGACAGACTCCAGCGGTATCTGTGGTGTTGCAGTTTTTTGACCAGGTTAATTGTGAATCATCTGCACTTTGTGCTATTTTTCAAACAGTGCTTTTATCTGCTAAACCTTTATGTAAGGAGAGTTGTTTTGACTTGCGTGTCAACGCATTGCTTGAAATATCGCAACAAATAATGCAGAGTGTACACTATCACAGTATCATTATGCTGTGATAGTGTACCATTATTGAGTGAACCGACATTTATGCCAACCTTAGCACGACTCGTGATTTTTGTTTTGTAGCCATGAGTTTAAAAGTTTACTATGTCTAGCGCTTTGGTTTATGTCCAAATACTTACATGTGTAAAGATTGAATAGCCCTTAGACCCATCGTGAACCTGGACCCTTGCAAGCGTAGTACATCACAGTAAGCCCTTCAGTTGCCATGAATCAGAAAAAATATCTTGATGCTTTTTACTGTGAAGCATCTGCAGAGAGACAAGGTCAACTCTGTGTTCCTCATCTCTTTAGACCTGAAAATCGTGATCCTCTGTTCTGGAGGAGTTATGTTAGGAGTCGTGTTGGGGTTGATACTACAAAAAGTACATTACCCGTTACCTTTCTGAACGGTAATGCAGTATGCTGCTTATACTTCACACTGTGGCTGTTTGGCTGGGGTTAGCATTCACTTGACTTCAGTCTGACATCAATCTGGGTTCTTTGCTAGTTTTGTGTTAGCATGCTAGCGTTATGTTGTGTTAGCAGCACAGGGTCGTCAGCAGACACGGGACAGGCAACCAACTTTGACTTGGGTGGGGGGGCAGTAGTTCCTGCTGCCTTAAAGCTATCATATTTACAGTCATGTACACTCATAGAGAAATGTAGCCACAATTATTTAAGTCTGAAAATGTCTCAAATTGCAGAGGCTAGGCAGGAGACAAACAGGAGAGACTGCACACTAGGACAGTGTACTGTGAGCGTGACCTCAGCACTTCTTTAACACATTTCCATTTGTTTTGTAGTTTTCAAGTAGGGTCCTGCTCTAAAACTAGCTGAACAAGCTTATGAATGTTTTCCCACACCCTGACCTGCACATGCCTGTCTGCTCAGTGTCCTCCTCAGTCATGCTGGTTATCACCAATGCTGTAGGAGCACTAAACTACCCTGAAGTAGGTAAATAAAACCGTTACCAAATTGTATTACTTAGAGTGACTTATAATTGATGATGACTTTATTTGGATGGTCCTGCATCCCTGCAGAAAAATGTCTATTCTGCAATAAAAATAAAAGTAATGTCCATCTCAACTGCTCAAAAGTTGCACACCACTCCATCATTTTCTCCTTTCAGCAAACGAACCAGGGCTTTCTAACTATCCTATATGTGTTAATAAAATAAAAAGTCACTTGATTTGATTTTAGCAGCAAACATAAAGTAAAACTGTCTTTAAATAACAACCAAGAATCTTTTTTTCCCACCTTAGTGGCAGGCCTGATCTATTTCCGACTCTGCTTAGAAGGAAAAGTTAAACACCATGTTGCTGCTTTTCAATTTGGCCATGAGAACATCGGGCTTGTGCCAATAAAAGGGTATATAAATATTCAGAAATTCAGTCAGCATAAATGAAGGGGCAGATGTAAAAACCCTTGCAATGGTATGTGTGGTTTTCGTGCTACAGAAAGACAAACAACGCCTCATCAGTGACAAGAAAAAAAAGCAACACCTAAATACAAGCTCAGAACATGCCTGCTCGCTTCATCCTGTGCACTCCTTCTCCTCTGCTGTCTGTGTTTCCTTTACAGAGTCTGCATAGACACACTGGAATGCTGCAGTGGAGACAGTAGAAGGCTGTGTTTCCAAGGGATGTGTTTGTGTGCAGTGGCCTCTGAGGGCGTCTATGTTTGAGAAGGAAAAATGCACTTTCATCCTCAAGCCTATTAACACGTTTCCCAGTGACACACCTGTGAATAGAAAGGTTAGGCTATATTCACACAGATTCGATCTGTTCGTTTTTTTTTTAAGTTTTGAAACCTTTCTTTTTTTAATTTGTAACATTCTATGTGAACTAAAGAGTTATTGTTCCACTGTTGCATTTTTTCCCCCTTTTGCAGTGAGAAAAAGGCCAATGTGACTGAATTCTTTGGATCTGTGCCTTGCTGGACTAGATACTTGGATAGCTGCATAACATCTGCACTATGAGCAATCGTTTCCAGTATGACCTGAAATGACCTGGCACATTATGGTGTGTTCTCACACCCTCACATGCACACAAAGTTGAACTGTTCAAAAAACACGGTCCAGTTCTTACAGACACAGATGTGCCAGACGTCGCCAGTGGGCTTAGGAAAGTGTGTCTGTTTGCACGTGTGTGTGTGTCTATCTGTGTCTTCATGTCTGTGCATCTGTATGGGTTTGTTGTAGGAACAAGACTCTGACTTGAATATTCACTTGTCTTTTTTTTTTTTTTTTCATTTAACCTGAGCCTCATTTTCCTACATCTGGTCAGCAATATTTTTGTTCAACATGGAAGGTTAAACTGAGCATATTTCAAACCAGTCATCAAAAAGATGGTCATTGTTAATGACTATGCAATGTGGCTTTGCAACCAACCAACCGTCCAACCATTTCTAACGTGCTTTCACACTATTGTAAGATTGATTGATTTTAGCGTTTGAGTGTGTTCACTGTCACTACCTCAAAGCTTCATTCAGGCGTCATGATAAATATTAGCTTTGGAAGTCTAAAATTTAGTACTAATTCTCACATGGTGCGTACTAAAACTCCCCTGTTACATGTATTCTGTTAAGTGGATTTGTCTCTGGATGATGATATCTGCTCAAACCCATTTCCTTTACATTTATAAATGTTATTAAATGCCTATTTTTCCAGTTATTATAGTTCAAGGTATATGGTGTACAAAGAGTGCCAAAATGAAATAAATAAATAGATAATTAAATAATTAGCTAAATCTATATTTAATTGATAAAAAAATATAAATTTTATTTAAAAACATGTTTCATTATTTTGTAGACGATTATTTTAATTAATTATATATGCATTGAAACAATTTATTGTGTATTTAATAAATCATTTATTTCAGTCTATCTGTCTATCTATCTATCTATCTATCTATCTATCTATCTATCTATCTATCTATCAAAGATTATTTAATTAATGACAAATCCAATAAATTATTTAATAATATATGTATTTATTTATTTAATTTTTTCACTCTTTGTGCTTCATATAAAGGTATGGCCTTTGCTGATTTTTCTAAGTTTGGAAAGGATTTATTTCCACTTGCAGTTCTTATGATCCTGTAGGTTCCTGAAAATGTCATTTGTAACTCTCTGATCCATAACTGTAAAATCAACTTAAATTGACACACGTGCCTTGCCATCTGCTGTTATACAACACCAATACATATAAGGTTTTAGTCAGGAGTAGCCATGAACTTACGCAGAAAGCAAGGTGAAAAAGATTAGGGGACAACTGATGCCAGGTAGCATTTATTGTTCGAGTTACTTAATAGGGATCTCACATCATTGCAGTGCATGAGGAAGAGAGACTGAACTTCAAAAATGCCCTCATCTTTGCATGTCTGTGTTTAGCAAACTGCATTACTGCTAGACAACTGAGAGGAGATAAGGGTAAGGTTTTGTAAAGGTTCATTATATATGAGGAAGTTTAGCATTACCTGCTGTCTCTCAGCAGGTAAATCACAGTGCTGCCAGTGATGCTTTGCCAGTTTGTGCAGGCGTTACGCTGGGTATGAGGTCAGGCCAGCTGCACGACCCATCAGTACACGTGTCCTTTTCCTTATGCAGATGGTAAATGGCAGCACAGAAATAGAAGCAGCCATGGTGCATCTTTCTCCTAAATCTACACAACACAGACTCAAAGGATGGCCTAACTAACCTGTTAAAGTGGAGGCTGGATGAGCTAATTTACACATGAAAGCTGCTGCCTGTAACATCATGAACTTTGTTAGAACTCAAATCAGTGGCTGATGTCACACTAACCCTGGCCAGCGGTTGAGATGGAGATGCATTTTCCCACCATTTAAAAATGTGTTTCTGCATTTAATTTTCTTGTTATTCACCCGTAGACAAATAAGGCAGTGACATGTTTTATCTGCAGTGTGCAAATATCAACATGGCTAAATTATGAATGCAAGGTGTAAATTAGTTTACACCTTTACCTTGACATGTATTTTCCAATGGTAAAATAACATTTCCAAATACAGATTTCACACTAATGCACAAAAATGAGGTATTTACTTAAAGCTGTAGACACAGATTTAGTTTATCTCAATTATTACCATATCTTTGTTGTCATGTATTGATATAAAGCAGTTTTGCACAACTAGAACCTAGCACCATTCTGCTTGCTGATTGGCTGTGATTTAAGTGTCCACTGGCTATACTGTCCAACTGGCTGCTGCTGCTGCTATAAACCTCAGTATTGCAGGTTAGATTTTGGCTGAAGGCTTTAGTTGCATACCACTGAAAAACAGACTTCCTTCTCCCGCTCGTCTTTCCTCTTTCACAATGTTGCTGCATAACCGGACCTCACCGTTCTAAAATCTAATAGAAAATATCTCCGTTTCTTTGGAGCATACGCATTCAGAAGTAAGGCGGTGAGTGTGAGCAGAAGCTTGTGCTTGGAGACAGGTGCACTCTTCTTCAAGACACTTCCCCCTCCTTCTAATATTTACATCTGCATTTCTTCCTTTCCCTCCTCCCCGCTCTTTTTCTCTCTCCCTCTCCTTCTGCAGTGCTCAGGTGGGATGGTGATGCATCGGCTCAAGCAAGCGTCTTATTAGCTGAGCGCTAACAGGCAGGCTGTGTTCCCGTGGGGGCTGAAGGATGCTGAGTCATCCTGTAGAAGCTGAACAGTACAAGTCTTCTTCCTGATCCACACACACATGTACTCTGGCAGCTGGATGGAAAATACACTCACCTGCACATACACAAGAGCTTTTGACTAGCTGGATTCCAGAGGCAGTGTTACAGTGTAGGTGTATCAGGTTCATTATGCATGTGTGTGTGTTTGAAGGGTGATAGGCACAGAAACAATCATTTTACATGTAGCCACCGCTACTAACCTCCACTTACACACACTTTCTTTTCCCCTCCCCCACCTGTGCAGGTTGTTAAAACAGCAGCGTGAGACCACCTGCTCAGACTTCCTTTTAGTCGACATTACCCGACTACTCAGTCACAAAGTTGAGACATCCAGATCTGCACCTGTTTTTTATTCTATTTTTTTAACCATTTCAACTTCTGCATCCCACAAACATTTCATGTTTTTAAGCTCTTTTCCACAAGCTGAAAGCTGTTAAGACTTAACTTCTCTTGAAGCTTCCCTCTAGTTGGAGAATGTGATCTATGTTGTCCTATAGATGTGTCTTATAGATGGGAGACTAAAAGGTTAAAGTCTTAGCTACAAAGCAGGTAGAGACTTACCTCTGTGAAGAAACTTTCCTGTGGTGGCATAACGGAGGTCAGCCAGAGTGTAGCAGGAGTGTGGAGTTCTTTAGTTTTACTTTTAATCCACTACGTTCTTTGTTAAGAAAGGGGGAAAAAACTATTTGAATGAAATTTGTCAGAGCTGCCGGTAAGCCCACAGATTGTTTTGAATATTCCCAGCTGCTGAACAGTCCTGACCCTTCGCTAAACAAGCCACCCATTGTCTCTGTTGCACCTGACAAATTTTTCAGACACAGATACTGTTTACAATACCAAATTCATAGTAACGTTTGAAGCAAGCAGGCCTCTCATTTTTCAGCGTACAACCATCAGTTCAGTTAATTGCATGCTTCAGTATGTGCAACAACCTGACTGTATTTCTGTTTGAAATAGTCGCAGATACAACCCCTTTCAGCTGCTTCCTAATTCACAAGGAGTCACCAGTGAAGGTAGCTCTGTATGTTTGATTTGGCAGATTTGTCTCCTCCCATCTTTTGCTTGTTTGCAAATCTTTAAACCACTGCGCTATGCAGCAGATTTCATGGAGGTTAAATGTCCAACGTGTAAAATGTCACTGCTAGATGTCAACAGATTACAACTAAACTCTTTTTTCTTAGCCCTCCTAATTCCCAAAGTGTATAATCCTAGCTATGGTGACCGCTTTAGGGTTAACAACTCTGGCCACTGTTCATCTGTGGTAAGTATAAGTTGTCAGTCTGCTGTTTATCTCAGCTCTCAATACGTGTCCACATTTAATCTGGAGGAGGCTGTAAAACTTTGTGAAAAGAGTCTATGGGCTGATAAATCACGGAAGCTCACTTGATACCGATGACAATACTGATACAGAAGTAAAGTTAGCTGTTAGCCTCTATTAGCTTCTGTTTACTTCTGTTAGCCTCTGTTAGCTTTTGCAAACTTCTGCTAGCATCTGTTAGCCAGCATTAGTAAAAATTTTCTTTGATGTGGATCTAACTTTGTCAGTTCCATAATGAGAACATACAGGTATGAATCTTCATCTATCATTTTTGCAAGGTGTCTGAAGGTGCAGATATGAATTGCAATTTGGGCTGGAACAGCAATGCCTCAACAACTGTATTTGAGCTGCTTTCACAAATTGACTCCCACGCTTGTGTATTTTTGATGTGTATTTCATTCTAAGTTCATGAGAATGCATCAGTCTGTTGGAAGAATTGCAGACTAATAAACATATATTTATAAGGTGAAAAGGTGAACATTCTTTTTTCTATTAAATACATTTATTAAATAAAGTAGTTGCCAAAACCAGACTTAAATGAACACAGCACCATACATGAGTGATAAATGGCAGATGCAATCGTAGCTTGGCTTGTGTCCCATGTCTACTGACACGGATTAGGCTGAGTTTATGTTGGAATCTGCAGCAGGGCTCCAGGTAGACGATTTAGGTGTTTTCATTTCGCTTTTGGGGGAGCTCTGATGTTGTCTTACTTCACATACACCCTGCCAGGACAGCTCCTGATTACTAACCAATGACTGGTGAAATAACACGAAATTCCATTGAATAAATCAAGCAAACATGTACGAAACAAGGTTACATCTACAAGCTGAAGACATTTCCAGTATTAGCAAAGCCTTTTTGGTCTGCTGAATTCATGCTGCAGACTGCATTTTTCAGATGCAGTTTATTTCCAATGTTCTCCACTTTCACTTTGACAAATATTGCCAGTCCTACTTTTCTACGGAGAAAAACCTCAGCTGACAAAACCTTTATACTAAAATGTTGTCTTGGGTTGTGAACATTGTATTCTGTCAGCAAACTTACTTAAAACAAATCACACCTCCAACGTATGAATATTTACAGAAATTAATGCCAGAAATAGGAAAAAAAGAGGGCAAAATAAAAAAACATATATATATTGTGATGTCATACTATACAGGAGAAACAGCAACAAGCTAGACAGCAGAGTGAAAGAAATAACAAAATAGGGAGTGAGAGTAACAGTAAACAGTCGAAAGATCGATGAGCGACTGACGTGACTCAGCTCTCGTTGCCGGCCAGCATTTCCATGACTGGCGAGCAGCCTGCTCGACGAAGACAAACGACCGGGCAATGAAGGAAAATGAGGATTTTATCACCCATTTCCCTCTCACACCGTTGCCGGCCCACGCTCCCCAGATTGCTTGTGTGTGCATGTGTGAGTGTTTCTGTACTGGGAAGTTAACCAAATGTGCGTCCCGCTTTCCTGACAGGCTGGCTTATGCTCATACGCTGGCCCAGGGGTGCAGTTTAGAGAAATCACTCACACAGTTGGAGACTTGTGGAGATATGCCCAAGGTCTGGAACATCTATACGTTACCTGGGATCGTTGTGTGCTTGTGTGCGCGTATGCATGCATGTGTGTATGCAAGAGTGTTTTTAAAAGGACATTCATCTCATCCTCAGATATAATTACACTGCCCCAGGTGGAGGGGGGGTATCAAGCCCTCACTCCACCTTTTTCCATTCCTGTCATCCATCTCCTTCATCCTCCCTTTTTTCTCCTTTACCTTCTATTTTTTTTTTCCAAGCCAGGAAAGCCAATCCGACTCGGCCATCTTCGGAAGTCATTACAGGATTAACTTATTCTCAGATTATGGAACTCTTGCTCAGAGCCCAGGGAGGGCACTCCCGTTCTCCCCACCCACGGCTCATTCTGGCTGGTGCAATCAACCAGCAGCGCTCCTTCCTGCAGCCTGCAGCGCCACCTCAGGGGAAATCACTTCTCATTTCTCTTCACTTTATCCAAAATATTAATCTTCCCCAAATCTACTCAAAAACACAGAATTAAATATATAAACTACTTTTTTTTTTCATTCAGGAGATAGGTTATTACACTAGAAGGAGGGTTATGAAAAACGTCGGCTATTCTTGTTTTAATCTTCGCCGTGCAAAGTAATAGCTGCGGCTGCTGGAGCCGATGAACAAATGAGTGCTTTTGTGATGATAATAACAGCGTTCCCGCAGACCTGACAGGAATCCACAGCCTGGGGGGAGAATGTAATATCATCACTTCCTGTTTGTGAATCCCTCGCTGCCACGGGCTGTCGGGTAATGACACCTGCCAACAAGCCCACGACTCTCACTTACTCTCGGGGCGAGATTAACAGCTGAAAGCAAAACGGTTTGTTCTGAAGTGAGAAGCAGATTGAAGATGGCTTTGGAGGGTTTGTAACGCTACTCACCTCAACTCACCTTCAGTATATCGTCCAACAAATACGCACGCAAGGCCTCTCAAAGACGTAGAGGGCACCACTATGTTCTATACGCCGATAACTGTTACATATGGGGCTAGATCTGTGATGTGGCGAGGAGGGGAGGCCCTGAAATTATTTATTTGTTATGTCACATGATGTGATTGTTGATGAAATAGTTCCACCAGGCCACCAGGCACCATTTTATGAGTGTCAGATTAAGAGAAATCGCATTCAGTACGCCTTTTCTTTCTTTCTTTTTTTTTTGTTCTCTACTGACTTGGCGACTGTGCAGCTGTCTTCAGCCTCGCTCGGGGGCATAATAACCATGTGTTGGTGCCACGCGCACGTGCCCCCCACATACACAAAGTGTATTCTTCAGCCTCACGAGTTAGGGATTTTTTTTTTTCCCGAAACTGGGCCATGTGGCAGCCTTCTGTTCTTAAGAAGCCACACATATTTTGGTGCAAGCTGGGCATTTATCAAGCATAATGTGATTGTGCTGATGTGCCCTCCCGCTCTGTGGTGACCGGTCAGGGTGGGCCACATGGTTTAGGGTCAGCCCCTCACCTGGGTCATGTTTTTACTCACAGCAGTAGTGCTCTTTGTTCCGATTTTGTACATCGGAGGAAGCCTGAAGAGCCTCAGTGGCTCTCTTTCTTTCTAATTTTAATGCAAATTTTTATGCTGCTGACTGTCATAGAGAAGGCAGTAGAAGCTATCACAATGGTAGCATGCCAGCTGTTAATCGAGTAAGTTTTCAAACCATACCCATCTTTGAAAAATATCATATGTTTGCACACCTGATAAAGATTGTCCATCGCAAACTTGAAGATTACTGGAATGGGGGCGTTAAAGAAGTGCCCTTTAGTTGGGTGTGGTCGACCTTTATTTTGATCTCGATCACATCCCTGTAAAGTTTCTACATCTGTCCACATGCAGACAGTTATATAAAAAACCTGCCAAAGTACTTTTGTGATTTTTTTGTGGCAGTTTATGTAACAGCAGACATCAGCACAGAAAAAAAAAAGCAATACAAGCCACACCGTTGAAGGTGTTAATTTGGAACAATGTCTGTTTAAACTGACGGTGTGTAGAACTGTTTTGTGAGTGTAGCACATTTTGAATTATTTGTAGCAGCCTGCGTCGCCACTTGCCACAATGTCTTTTTTTCAATGCCACTGGGAGGCATCAAAGTCAGATTTTTTTTTCTAGAAATAATGGCTTATGTGCTTTCTGGGACCATTCCAAAAAAAAAAGAGGGAGAATTCTGCTCTTTTGTCTGTAACAAAATTGCAAAACATAAAGTGGCATTGTCCCCTTGGGGCACGTGAACAGCTTTGACATTACCTTATAAGGTTGATTAAGCTAAAATTTCAGCTTATCGTCTGTAGTGTTTTATTTACAAATTTAGGGAGCAGCATTATCCTTCACTGGAATTTTTATAGCTCTTTAGCTGTTTCTGTAACCCCCTGAGGGAAATGTTGAAGTATTTTCCTGCTAAATGCTCACATTTTATTCACCTGTTTGGTTTTGTTTTTTTTGTTTTTTTGTTTGTTACCTTGCAAGGTAGGTAACACTGACCCTGAATCAAAAACTTAAAGCTTCATCATAAAACACCCTGAGCCAGGAGCGGGGAGGGGAACTGTAGGATCTGCTGATTATTCTCAGTGGATTTGTCACCTTGTGTGACCCCATCTCAAAATATTGATTACAGTAGCTTTAATTAGCATAAGTAGCTTCATAAAAATGTAACACGTTGTTTCCTTTCCTAAAAACATCACCAAAGCCATGAAAAT
Source organism: Hemichromis elongatus (assembly GCA_015108515.1). NCBI lineage: Eukaryota > Metazoa > Chordata > Actinopteri > Cichliformes > Cichlidae > Hemichromis > Hemichromis elongatus. The sequence continues at coordinate 61,232 of VUQR01001245.1, forward strand.
AGGTGACCTTTTATTAGGCCTAAACTTTTCAGCATGTCCCTTCTCCTGCCACAAACCACTGTCAGCTCACAGCACATCCTCAGGTTCTTGTTTTAGCCCCTACACACCTGTTCACTCGACCGTTAATTTTCCTCCCTCCTCTGTTATCCATACATAGTAGTATGTTTCTACCTTGCCAAGTCTTTATCATTTTCCCTCTTCACTATCTTCAACCTGGCAATTTCCTTGCATCCACGCCCCCTTTACCCTCTCCTCATCATTCCCTATCT
>VUQR01001245.1:61520-74318 GCA_015108515.1 Hemichromis elongatus
CTCTTTTAACCCCCCCCCCCCCCCCCTTTTTCCCCCCCCCCCCCCCTCTCTTTATCCCCTCCTCCATCTCCTACAGGGTGCCTCGTGCAAGCCCATCTCTGGAGTAAATGCTCATTTTGACCAAGTGTTACGACTCTTTCATCCACAAATGTCTCTTGAGTGACAGCCTGAAAGAGGAGAAAATGCCAGTCAGATTGCTGTTTAAGATAGGCCACTGGAGACAGACAGCCAATCTCTGCTGGCTGAGAGTTTAAATATTCCACCTAGATTTAGTGCTAGTGACAGCCCCGAGAGACGAGCGGCTACCCTCAACTTCAGCAACAATTTCCTGCCACAGAGATGACTCCAGTGAGGAGCACCGAGAGGTTGTCGGTTCAGCTCCTTGTATGTATGGAAGAGAAGAAGGGAGAGAGTGCGGATGCAGGGTCCTAAGGGAGAAATATTAAGCTTTTTTTTTTTTTTTAAAAAAACACAAAAAAAACATGTCTGTGGATTGGTGTGAAGCTGGTTTACCCACAGAAAGTAGATGATATATCCCTATCTTTCCCTTGCTCTTTCTCTTCTCTTTTATCCCATCCCCCTCTGCCGCCCTCTGCTTTCCTTTGCACTCCGCCGTGGTGGGTTCAGTTCTTGACAAGGCCCCACATCCAGCTAGTTGCTAAATGAATAATACATGCATGTTCACACAGCACTGTTAGACAGAGGGGCAGAAAGGAGAAAAGAGAGGGAGAGGCAAAGACGGTGTATGAGAGATGCTGCGTGTTTGTGTGTCTGTGTTAGTATGTGTGTGTCAAGGTCTGTTTGGTGTTGAAGCCTCATATGGAAAGGCCAAAGCTGTCACGGGGCTTTAGATCCAGTCTATATACATCCTCCACTAGAAGAGATGTCTGCACAGTCTCATGTCAGATGATTTTCTTCCATCTTATATAGTCCTTCAGCATAAGTGGAAGGAAGAGGTCGTCGGCGAAACTCCCACAGGGGTGAAAGACAGGCCAGCGCCGCCCTCGGGAGAGTGATTGAGAACATTATTGCAGGCAGGTTCGCAGAGCTTTGATTTCCAACGCTCCGCGCGTGGCTCTTATACCGCCGTTAGGTCTCACCATTCATCCCCAGCGTCACCAGTTCCGTTTAACCCAGCAGAACGAGGGTTGTCCTACATTTTATCTACTCCTCTGGTTTAGTTTTGATGGAGATCAAAGCAATGTGCCAGCAGCCAGCGGAGTATGCATGCATTATCAATCATGGCTGTGGCTTTCTGTTGTTCAGGAAAATATATTGCAAAGATCAAAAAGAAAGGGTCATCAAAGGCAATATCACTTTACACTTGCAGGGAGGTGGGAGACGAGCTGTATGCACACAGGCTGGGACGCAAATCTGAAATGTTTTGGCTTTATGCAAATGCACTGCCGTTGCCGTGTATGTTCGAGGCAAAGGAAAGGAGTGTGAAAACAAACATTTTATGCCGTCTGCCCTCTGACCCCCAAATTAGACATGTGCAAATGTATGCTGTGTACTTCAGAGAGCTTTTTGTTTCTCTGCGCTCCCGTTTTCTCATTCTTTCTCTCTCTCTTCTAAAGACAAGAAATTTCTGGTCTGAGCATGGCACGTTATCTCAAAGGACACATGCAGAGTCAAATGATTCGCCTCCCGCTCTCAACTATTTCCACTTTTATTAAAAAAAAAAATAGAAAAGGAGTGAATCAATGGGATCGGGAGGGGTCTTTGGGACGAGTAAAGTTAGTGAAAGCAAGTGAGCCGGGCATGTTTTTTTTTCTTTGACGACATGTGTAAAGTGGGTTTTTCAAGGTTGTGGAAAAGGTGTTTTGCCGGGGATGAAGTGCAGTCTCAGCTATTCCCAACGCTCCAAGTACAATGAAAGTCCTAGCACCTCAGGCAGCAGGCTGCTGATTGATGCATCATGACTTCATTCCTCTCACACCAACAGGCAGCTCAGAAATCTGTCTAAGCAGCTCAGCGCCATGTTCATGGTAACATACACTTTGTTTCCAGGCAGTACCTGCGAATGCATCTTTTCTGCTTGCAGTGTTTTTAACCTTGACGCACTCTGCATGTCACCCACATGCTTGTCCACTGTTGGTCTTTCAGTCTTGCTCCCAAGAGTGGCTCTCTTCCACAGTGTGCCTGGTGTCTTGTCTTCCTCCCCTTAACCCCTAACCTGTTGCCTCCTTCCTAATCCTGTTTCTACCAAAAGTTTCTTCCTGTTAAAAGGGAGTTTTTCCTTCCCACTTTCACCAAGTGCTCACTACTATATATAAAACAGTGAACTGAACTTAATTTAATTGAACAGCCCGCCTGTTAGCTTAGGGACTTTTTGCAGTGTTATTTCAATCTATGATTGATTAAATTGTAATGGAATTGTTATGCAGCTACTAACAAAAATTAAGATTGTGTGCATGAAGAAATGTTTTGGCTTTGTGTGTTTTTACTTTTATTATTTGTAGAAAAGTAAGTTTTATCATCTCTGTCTGTTTTACTGCATGATCGTTTACTGTGTAATAAGCAAACATCGGCCATGTAAAATTTTGTGTCTTCCTTTGAAGTTTTCCCGGCGATGCTTGTCATGTCAGCAGTTCAGCCGGGGGGATAAACAGTTATTCAACCGCAAGATCAGTTTCAAGTACGCAATGCCGTGTTTCTTTCACAGTTTATGCCAGTTTTTCTTTCAGCGATATTACCACCCAAGGTGAGAAGAAATAACAGCTCTAGTCTATCACGTATAGTCGTGTCAAGATAGAACGGGCTCGACTCCAATGGTATTGTAGGTTAAATGAAAGTGTGTGTGTGTGTGTGTGTGTGTGTCAGTGCTTATATACTCCTTGCGATAAGATAGTAGACCCTCTGTCAGTTCTAAAGTTTTATCTCTCAGAACATAATAAAAATCATCTGGTGAATGAACAATGAAACATGAGGTATTACACCATGTCATCATTTATTTGTAACAAAAATCCAACAACAACAAAAACAGAATCAGGGCATCTTAATTGCTCCTAATCAGAATGACTTGATTGATCATAAGGTATGTGTTGTCACAATGTCAAGGGCGGAAGACGCCAGTAGTGATCTTTGAAAAGCAATTGCTGCCGCCCATCCATCTGGGAAAGGTTATATGGCTTATTTCAAACACTTTGAAGTCCTTGATTCTACAGTGAGAAATTATTCACAAGTGGAAAACATCAAAACAGTTACCAATCTTCCCAGGAGTGGATATCCAAGGAAATTCACTTCAAGGTCAAACTATGCAATGCTCAGAGAAACTGCAAAAACCTAAGAGCTACATCTCAGACTGTACCAGCCTCGGTTAGCATGTTAAATTTGAAAGATCATGACCGAGTATGGTTTGATTGGAGGGGTTTCCATAAAAAGCTTCTTCCTTCCAAGAGGAAAGTGGCAGAAAGGCTAAGGTTTTCAAGGTTGTTTCTGAACAAACCACAAGACTTCAGGAACAATATCATCTGGATAGAACAAATGGGTCTATTTTGCACAGCAAAAACCAAACACAGCATGTCAGCACAAACACCAGCTGTCAAGCACGAGACTGGAGACCTTGCAATCATTGATTCAACCATGAACTCCTCTGCACAGTCATAGTCCAGGCATCAACTGAAATGCTGTAGAGGTGTTCATAAACAAATGCTCACAAATTTCAATAAACCAAAGTAAATTTATTAACAAAAGTGGGTCAAAATTTCTCCACAACAACATGAGGGACTGATAAAGTCATACAGAAAACGATTACTACAAGTTAATGTTGGTAGAGGTGGTTCCATAAACTGCTGAATCACAGGGCGTACTTAATTTTTTACCCTCTGCTTCTGTACTTAATGACTTAATGTTTATTAAATCAGTAGTGTACAATGTCATGTCTTCTTCTTAAAAGGAACAAGTAGATATCCAAAAAAAATGTGAGTCAACTTCCTCACAAACGGCATCACGTTGTGATACATGCGCTGCACAGCTGCCGAGTGGAAGGATCTAGACCGTATGGTGAAGATTGCACAGCGTGCGGTAGGATCGGAGGTCCCACCTTGAAGATGTCTACATCAGCCGTCTGAGGAAAAAGAAAAATAGCATCGTTTCGCACACTTCGTACACCACTCACCCTATATTTGAACTTTGCATCAGGCAAACGATGCAGACTAATACAGTCCTACACAAACAGACTGAGGAATATGTTTTTCCTCTGAGCTGTGGCCGCCATTACCCCCAATACACTATGATAACTGATAAGAACTTTCAGGGCTATCATTGCATCCAATGTAATCACTCCCTTGGGTGTAATAATAATCTATGTAACATCTACCTATTATTGTTATTATTGTATTTGCTGATGGGCCTAACAGAGAAGCCAGTCTAAATTTCATTGTCCTTGAATAACAACAATAAAGTTTGTTCTGTTCTAGTCTGTTCCTTTCAAATAATGTCTTAATATGATTACGCATCGAAATCATTTACATGTTTTAAATGACTATTTTTGACTAAAAACAGACCATGAGAGAGTGTATGAAGACTAACAAGTTTTGCCTACAAGCCAAGGTCACAAAAAATGTAAGTCTTTATTTGTATAACTGGACAAATGTTGTTTCCATAGCAACTGTACTGACAGCTTAAAGAGGCTGTATTTCTGTATTTGTTATAGAGCGTGCCTTGTCTCCGAGTATAGTGCTCAAAAGCAACTTTAAAGGGCCAGTTCTCCGCGTTCTGGTTACACCCCCTATATAATCTAACTGCAGCAGGCGAGCTTTCACTCGTGCAAATCCAACTCTAAAAGTGGATTTAAAAGCCTCCGAATTTTCACTGCAGAGACAATACCGAGAAACTGTCACGATTAACCAGAGGGCAGATAGCTTAAAGCCGAGAGCAGATGCCACGACACAACTTCGCATGCTTCAGCTAGCACAGCAGTTCTGCACCAACACAAATAGCGCGACACAGCATCATTTGAAGGCATACTGTCTCATGAAAACCCAATGCCATCAAATATGCTTCAGCACGAGTAGGAGCACGGCCGTGAACTCCATTCTGCCCTCACTTCTGGATCCCGACGCCTTTGACTGCATCTACTCCGTTCTTTGATTCCTGTTCTCACAAACACTAACCCGCAGTCTCTAATTCACCTTCCCCATCCCAAGTGCCTCTTAATCGCTTGTTCTCTTTCCTCTGTTTCCTTCTCCTTATGTCTCGCTTTCTTTCTCTCCTCCTCCTCCGCCTGAGAATCCATTGAGGATTTGCAACAATGGAGTTGTAGACTGGATTAAGCAATACAATGTCTGATGGAGGGGGTGTGCAGGGGGGAGAGAGGGAAATCAATGGGCAGATGTGATTTACTAAGCTGCTAAACATCCTCCGACACGTCGACCAATTAGCTGTGTCAAACGGGGATATCTTTACTACGTGTACAAGGTCATTAGATAAGTGCACCCATAGCAGAGCTTTCTGCACTTTCCTGTAAGCATGTAAAAACAAAGAAGGAATAAGGCAGAAATGTTGAACAATAGAGCAGCGCCTCGGTTTCGACTACCTGTCTGCGTTGCTTAATAACATTTGGGATTGCACAGTTTGCACCTTGTCACTCTCACTGCAGCTGCATTCAGTTTAGAGCAATGAATGGCAGAGTAATTTTTTCCATCAGTTCTGTTTCATACGGTGAGTAAATGCAGGAGGCTGTATTGGATTGTAAGCACACCTTTTAACACACCCACACAAACACATTTTATTCCTCCTCTTTCTGCTGTCACAGAACACCTATTGAAGAAAATGAATGACAGAATGATGTGGTTTATTTTCCTCTTACAATAGAAAATATTAACTCATACATATATAATACTTAACTCTATTCTGCATATTCTTCGGGAGGGGAAGTAGCTGCTTAGCTGCACTTGCATTGTTCGCCACTATCCTGTGTGTGCTCATTGCTAATATATTTATCCTGGTAATTACAGCCACACATCAGTTCGTGTAACCTGCCTCACATATCACCAAAAATAAATATAATTCATGATATCACCAAGTTCCTCACCAACCAGGGAACCACCGGCAAAGAAAGAGAATCGGGTGCAGTTATCGCTGCTTTGAACTAATACATGTAGAGTGCAAATATGGAACAGTGGCCTTAATAAAACAGCTGCTGCAGCTGATCTTTTTTGTTTTTCATTTTCCTTTCTTTTTTTCATTTGATAATTTCATTTTGAGAATAACACTGGGGTGTGTTTTGGATTAGTGGCAGAAGAGGAGGGTCTTCACAGCACACAAAGAAGAACTTGAACAAAAGCGAGAAAACAACACACAGTAAGAGAAATAGAATAGAGAAGAGGTTGATGAGGCAAACATAGCATATTTACATTATTATAATAGAAAAATAAAAGATATTTGGAGTTACGTTTATGTCTCATTCATAGATCTGCATCTAAAATTCATTCTCCTTGTGGTTCTGTTATTTGCAATCCACAAACCTATAAAAAATCTATCTTTGTCTATAATTTTGTGCTGTGTGTCCAGCATGGAATGGGTTTATAAGAAGAAAAAAAAGACGATGTAAATCCAAAACAAATAGCTGAAAGGTGCTAAAACGCCCCAGGGAACTACAGGAGGGCTGCCACTACACTCTTCTTGCTCTTTTCTTACGCATAGTCATTTGACCCATTCTTAGTAGAAGAACGCTGATGTTGTTGTAGTTGTAGAATTAGAGTTTGTACAAATAAAAAGTGCTTATTGGCAAATGTACTGTGTTTTATTTCCATATAATGTATACTTGAGCACAGATGGTAGAGCAGATCAGGATGAGGGTTATCTGACGGGGTTATCCCTGATAAATCTTTCTTTATCATTGATATAAACTGAACCAGTATGCACAAGGTGTCTGTATAAGATGTAAATACATGCACAGTATAAAGAAAAAGCAAAACTACTAGTATGTATCCTGCATTTCAAGGAAGTTTTTTATGTTTGTGTTTAATCTGGACCCAAAGAACAACAGCTTTTATTTCCAGCTCCACAAAGACACAAAAACCCAACATTTAAAATCACCATATCACGAGGTCAAACAGTAGCAGTTAGGAAGATGTTGGCTGAAATCTCTCTTCTTTATTAGCTGTCACAGGCTAATGGACCTGTGGATTATTAAAATATATGAACTTTCATTAAGTCTCCTACTCTTACAACACATGCCTCTTTCTCCTCCCTTATGGCACCGAGCAGTATGTCACATTTGATGAAGTACAAAGACAGCATAGCTTGAGCTCCGTTTTATATCGCAAGGTGGCCGATATATGAAATGATGATAACTTTGTTCAGGTAATAAATGATCTAGATCGGCTGCACATATAGAAGTTCAGGGCTACCATTGAGATATGAAACCAAAAATTAAATGCCAAGACATTTAAGATATATCTGGTCTCACTAACACTGATAGCCTTTATGAGTGGCATTTGTGACGTTCAGTGAACTGTGTTGTTAAAGAAAATCCCAGGTGTGTTTTCTGCATTTTAATACTTGTCTACTAATACTGCTCTGTAGCATTTCCAGACATTCGTTCATAATTGTTAAGCTCATTTAAAGAGATCACACCCTGTTGTTAAGGGTGTCTGCACCGCTGTCCATAAAATGCACAGCCGCGTTCTGGCTTTAACTTCTGCGGTTTTCCCAAGATGCATTGCTTTGCATTTAAATAACTCTTTTTTTCCCCCATCTATCTCTTCTACCAACCGCATCTTAGCATCCTAGTATAGTGTGTTGTTTTCCAGGCTTTAAGTTTGCTTGGCTGAGTGGGTCCAGGACAGCTGTGAGTGAGGGTCATTCACTGCTCTGTCAGGGCTGGAGATGGAGGCACTGAACTGAGGCCAGCTATCCTATGCTACTCCTACATGCCACCTTTTCTCTTTATAATATGTTCCTGTGCAGAAGAAAGCTTGGAGTGAAGAGGAGAACGGGAAAAACTGTGTGCATGTGTGTCCGTATACCGAAAGGATTCTTGGGTAAACAAGTCACATCCAGTCCTTGAGCAAAATCCTACAGAAACCTCAAGTTTTTACCAGATTATATAAGCTCCCTTGTGAGGATTGCATAAGAAACACTTTGTGTGACATCGTGTCACCCCCCCCAGACTGTTTTCATAAAATGTACCATTTAAAGCCCGAGCAGCTGGATGTGAGAAGTGATCAGAAATAACTGAAGTTTTCAGGCACTACAGTTCATTCAGTATTGGACAGAGTATAACACAAAAGACAGTTCACATTTACTCACTTCTCTTGAGACCATTTTATCAAAGCTGATTTCAAGAGTCTCTCACTGTGACAGATATTACCACTTGTGTGTGTGTGTTTTTTTTTAGGATTTTCCTCATAGGCACAGCATTCACTTAAAATTGTGAAATAAAATCATAACCCGCATATGAGTGGGTCGCAGGAAAAAGGATAGTGGTGTATGAATCACATCACTACCTCCACGGCACCATGGTAACTAAGCAGTGCAGAGGTGACTTGTGAATAGGAACAAGGTGAAAGGTTTTTTTGTCCTGCGAGTGGTGCAAATGCTTCTCTTGGAGTACTTTTAATTATAAAGCCACTTTCTCCGCAGGGGAGTTCATTTATGCCAGAATTATTTGTCTCTTCATTCTTTCTCACAGGTTTAAAAACACAAGCCGGTGTAGGTTACCTTAGGGGAAAATCCACCTCCTGGCAAGTTAGCGTACTCCACAGAAATGTAATGACCTTGGGCTGTTCAGTGGAGGATTAAAACAAAAAGACTCTCATTTGTGCAATCAAAAGCCGAACGCGGGCGCAACAATGAAGCGCATCAGACAGCTTTTGCAAACAAGCGTGCTGCTTTTTCCTGCAAAAAAATAATTTAGAGGAGTGGCGCGTGCAGACACAGGCTACGCCGTGCATGTCATGATATATATGACTGGTATAGGTGTCCCAAGGTGAGGTGTTTGTAGAAGCAGAGCTGTGTTTTGAGAGACACGTGGCAGGATTTCCCGTGTAATAACACTTGAATAAGGGGAGTCTGGCTGCTCAGGAATGCCGTGCTGACATTTGCATTGTGCATCTTTAAAGGACAGGGATGTCCATCTGATTTTTTTGGAGAAAGATCACTGTGGCCCATATTTATGCACTGCTGAGGTGTATTCATGTAGCACCATAGATTAGAAACCACTTTTGTTTCTTGAGCCGACTGTCGCAGCTATGTCTTGTCTCCAGCATGACAGATAACGTGATATGCTTTAGCTCATGAGGTATTCTTTTCCATATGTTTCCATATGTTTCTCTTCCCATCATTTTTGTACAAGTTAATATTGGTTTCAGTTTTTACAAAGACTTTTTGTCTTCTCAAAACTGTGCAGCTTCTTTTAAACGTTTTCTGGCAAAGTCTAATCTGACCTTCTTCCTCTTGAGTGTAAACAGTAGCTTGCACCTTGTTCTAAACCCTCTGTGTTTCCTTTCATGAAAGCATTTATTGATTGTAGACCTTGACAATGATACCCTGGAGTGTTATTGAGTTGGTTAGATGAAGAAATTAATTTGTTTTTTCTTAAAAAAGGAAAGTATTCTGCAATCATCCACTTTAGTTATCTTCTGTGGCGTTTCAGGTCTTTTGGTGTGGTTGAGCTGGCCACTGCGATTCTTCTTTTTTAGTATGAGCCAGACTGTTGATTTAGGCACTTCTAAAGTTCTTGCTATCTCTATGATAGGTTTGGCTATCATGGCTTTCTAACACCTTTGGACCTCACACTGAGAGTGAACAGCGATCAAAGAAGATCAACACTTGGAGCCAACTGCAGATCTTTTATCCGTTAGTTTGTCACAGGATAAACAGGCCTCACCTGGTCATCAAACCACTTGTCAGTGAATTGTCTGATTGGACTGTGAATAGAAATGACTGTAATCCCTAAACAGTTAATGCAATGCTTTTGCCAGAACCCTTAAATTAAAGATGAAACCTGCCTCTTGCTTGATTGATTTAAAATCCTCAGTGGGGTTGTACAAAGGCAAAATTACAAGAAAATATGACCGTCAGTCTCAAGTCTTAAAATTTGATCAATGCTGTTTAATGGTAATTTTATATACTGCATAAATTACATTATGTACATAGTTCACTGCTTTTGTTTTGACAGATGTGTAGCACGTTGCCTTACAATCAAATTGCTCATTACTGCAGTCTTCACAAGCTAAGACGCTCTTATGTTATAATGAAGCTGTGTATCGACAATCCAGTGAGGCGACCGAAGCTTCAGGAAGAAGACTCAGTGGCATTACATGCAGGCGGTCTGCTTCTGCACAGCATTGTCCGTTTGGGTTTTTTTTTTTTTTTTTACCCCGAGGCCACTCGGAAGTGAACAGTGATGTCTCTCTCTACATAGGATCTGGTGTCCTCTCCACCTTCTCAATAATTCAATGGAAAGAGGAGACATCAGCTCTTGTATAATTACTGTGTGAGGGTGACAAGCTCCTCTGTCAAGGGCAAGATGGGAGCAAGCTTTACACTGCTGAAGAGAGCTAAAAGACACAGCAACAGCAGGTGCTGCTGGCACCGCGGATGACAAAAGCTTCAGCTAAATATGAGATGATGAAACTGCAGGTAATTTGGGTGGAAGTTATTTGGGTGGAAAACGCTGTGACAACATGCGGTGTTTTTGTTGTTCAGCGAGAACTCAACTCCTAAAGTTACAAAGCAGCTCTAAAATCGTGACAAGCCTCAGCAGCACCGAGATGCAAGGAGGCTACTCGTAATTTTACACCTGAAAAATTCATCATTAGATGCAATCTAATGATTATTTATCAGTAATAATTGATACATTTTTACATGCTTTAACATGGGTATTGTTCTGCTAGTTCTCAGAGGTCAAGAGGCAACGCAATCCTTCTCTGCTGAGCAGAGAGGTGCCGAACGCGATAACTTATTCTGGCTCTGGGCTCGGCTGAGATGACAGACTCTGTTAATCTAACACCAGGCAAACTGCAAACTTCCTGCACAGAGAAACCCTCAGCATAAGCATACCTGCCAAGATGTGACTAAAACTGTTACTGTCACTTGGACCTAAAACCTGGCATGGGCAAAGGCTTGGCACACCGCCCTCGGTTTTAAATGAGCTAGACAAAGTAGCAGTCATTAGAAGTAGACGTTTTGACATACTGTCTCCCACAGGCACCCGGGAACGCGTCTGGACCAAAATGTGAGTGCGCTGATTTGGAATCCCTGAGGAGGCCTGCTAACTGTCTTTTTCGTCCTCGTGTAAAAGGCTGAGCTGACCCGAGATCGGCACTCGTGATGAGGAAACTTTTCTTAAAAAAAGCACAGAGGATCATTATAAACTGTTACATATTAGAATCGTGGAGAACTATTGGACGGTTTGTCTCTCACGATAAGTCTCTCCATCTTAGAAAAAACTGAAAACACTTCTATTTTTATCTGAATTTTGCTCCACTGTTATTCATGAAAGCAAACTCTGCAAAAATATCAGCTTATAAAGGTATAGTGACCACATCATGTAAGGTTGATGGTACATGGTAGGTTAATGTTTATAATATTCTGACTTGATATTAAAATATAAATTATTTAAACCGCATTTGGCTGATATATCAAATGAAATTCTGCTATTGCTATTTCTCACTGCCTGCTGTGTTGATTATTTACTTTCAAGCTTGGAATCGTGATTTAAACTTGGACATTCCCCACCTATTAAATGCAGCATAAATTTCACATGTTAGCATACTCGATTAGCACCAAATTTCAGAGGCAACCAGGGTTTAGAAATTACCGAAGGCCACAAATATCTCTCAGAAAGTATCACATTTAAGGTGTTGTCAAGTACTTCATTGTGTATATTTCTCTTTCTTAGCAGGAGAATCTGTATGTAAAGAAATATGGAAGATGAATGCAGCCTGTTTAAAACAATGACAAAAAAACAGATCAGCAAAGTTCTCCCTTCACTTGAAATTAAAATAGTTAGAGCCACTGCCTTGTCTCAGCAGGTAGCCCCCCATATTTGATTTGACAGTTTTACCCCAGATGTCTTTCCTGACGCAACCCCAAGAGGGAGCTTGAAATTAAAACAAAAGAAGGGAGGAGTTACTTCTCCTCATGCCTAAACCAACCAGCTATCATTCCTCTTGAGTGGTGCATCAACCGAACCTGCTAAACACAAGAGAGATATTTTTTTCTGGAGTGTCACAACTTTTATTGCCATGTTTTGAGAAAAATGGTTCAGACCTTGCTATCCTGCTAGCTAGGAGGACAAGTTGAACAAGGACTTTATCTGTTTGGATAGAAATGGCTTCAATTTTTTTATGAACTTCTTCATAAACTACATAAATACATTTCTTCATAAACTGTCAACATAAATCATCAGCATGTCTGCTTAATGATATGGTAATCTATCTAATACTGTCATAAAATATGCTAAAAATATAAACAACAGTAATGCTTAAATAATGGATGCGTTTTGCTAGCTCAATGCTAAACCACAATGCTGCTGCTTGCAGTATACATATTTTACATGATGGGGGAGGATAGCTTTGTGATCATTTTTAGCCATGTGTCCGAACATTATTTAAGCACACACATTGAGCACAAGGACATCACCGCGCTGTAAAGTGAGCCACACTCTTAAAGGACATCTACAAAAGCACCTATGTGTCGTACAAATAGAAACATCAAAGCTCTCCTTCCCTCACCTCTCTTTCTCCTTGTCTCCTCATTGTCCTATAGATCTCTCTGACTGTGAAGTGAAAAGGGGGGGGGGGGGGGTATAAACAAAAAAAAAAAAACAGGCAAAAAAAAAGT
>VUQR01001246.1:9655-20155 GCA_015108515.1 Hemichromis elongatus
GGTAATGTTCTGGAAAAGCTTGAAAATGGACCTTAAAAGTGCTTGAATATGACCCTGAAAAATGTATATGAACCTTGCAATATATTTAAGCCAAAAATTAATTTTTCAAAACTTCAGGATTATTTGAATATTGAAGAATCATGATGTCACAGATATGTAAGCATTATTCCATACTAGTGTGTCCTCTGAGTGTTTAGTTTTTCTTTAATTCTAACTAATTATTGTAGAGCTTAATATGTTGATTTAATCTAATTTAATCTGCTAGAATACACAGAAATCCTATTACATTTGAATGTTAAAGGTCTGAAAATGTTCTGTTTTTTGTAATTACCAAAAGTATAGATGTTGCATAAAAAGTTTTTTTTCCCCCCCCCGGAAGGTTTTGATATGCCAGGTGTCGTGCTACGTTGCAGAAGACCAGCTGTTTCAGTGGACAGAAAAGGTATGTCTCCTTAAGTGAAAAACGCCAGTGAGATTGTGTTATGTTGGTATTTTGGACTTTTTTTAATGATGTGAAATGTGAACCAGTGGTTGTTGATGACCCATTCTGAGGACTTGAGCTGAGCATTTTGGATGCTCATAAGCTAAACCCAATATAATATTTAAATATTTAAATATTAGGTTATATTATAACCCAATATTTAGTTCTGCAAGAATTTTATTTATTTATTTATTTATTTTTGAAACACAACAGCATCATAACCCATAAGGTTTGCTATAATATACATTTACCAGTATCTCATCCAGGACTGATCAAGAAGCTCAGATTTTTCAGACCAAACAGGAGAACTGGGATAAAGTGTGATTTTGTAATGGTTGTTGGTGCCACACAGTCTGGTTATAGGAATCAGAAACTGATGATCTCCTGGGATTTGTTATAGTGCAAAGCAGGGTAGCATCTCTGTACACACTAAACCTTCAAATTGGCTACAGCAGCAGAAGACCAAAACAAATTTCACTCCATTTGGTTGAGAACAATAAACTAAGGCTGTTATAGACACCTTCACACCAAAACAGGAGCAAATTGGCAAAATATCAGCCGGTCTCACGAGTCTCCAGTTCTGCTGCCAAATAGGGCAGGATTTGGTGTAAACAACATCGATCTCTCCTGCTTTGTGCCAAAGATTCAGGCTGGTGGTAGTGTGGAACATTTTCTTGGTATTAGGTTCCTTATGTGTTTCGTAATAAATCAACCACCGAGTGTACAGTAATTATTTATTTACTGGCATTTTTTTAACCACATACTGAGATTACAGTGAGACGTGGAGGTGTTTTTGCATCGTGACCAGCATGATTAAAGCGTTGTGTTTGCCTGACTGTGTGTTTCTTTTGTCTCCTGTAGGTGTTTGACTGTCTGCAGCACAGAGAGCTGAATGTGACAGTGCTGTCAGACACCTCTGTGGCTGATTACAAGACGGCTGACTATCTGTGCAGCAGCTCCGCTCCCTTCCTGCGCTCTCTCCACACCAGTGCTTTTGGTGATCAGCCTGTCTGCCAGTCACTGGAGCAACCCAACATAGTTACTGGACTTCCAGCTGCAGGTATTACTATCGCATGACTGTGTGACTCGGATGTCTTAGTACTTCTTTTTTTCTCTCATTTTGCAAACACACAAGTAAAAACTATAGACGCTGCATTAAAAAAAAACTGCAACTCTGCTTCCTCAGTCATGGTACTGCTGTGCAATTTTAGCAGAACAAAAAACCCTTTGATGTTTGAAACTGCAGCTTTATTCTTACAGATGAGTGAAGGAAGCATTTTCCTTTAACCCTGATTTCCTGCCTTCCAGGCAACCTTTCCTGAGCTATTTTCGTGTCAGGTGCACCTATTGTTTCCTTCTCATGTTTGAAATCAGCACCTGCCAAGCACCAGATTCTCTTACTGAACAACATATACATGAATAAATCTCTAATAGGCCAAATCAGAAATATAAGCCTGGTGATTTACTGGTCAAAGGATTGTGAAAGGAAGAAACCAGAGTAAGCCCTTTTCTCACAGACATACAACAAGTTATGTTTCTGGTATAAATTAGCCCTTGAGAAAAGAATTGCCTCTAGCTTTCATTCGTTTTCATGACCACCAGAGGGCGACACCTGTGCTTGCACAAAGGCCAGTCCTGTAGAAGTCTGTGTGAAAGCAGCGTTCGCCCCTGACCTCTGATGCTTATGAGTTTAGGGGCTTGGTCACGTGTTTTGACTAAAACATGAAGCCTGTTTTGTACATTTTGGTCTGTTTCAATTTCAGAATGATTTATCTGGGGT
The DNA here is from genome assembly GCA_015108515.1 of Hemichromis elongatus. Classification (NCBI taxonomy): domain Eukaryota; kingdom Metazoa; phylum Chordata; class Actinopteri; order Cichliformes; family Cichlidae; genus Hemichromis; species Hemichromis elongatus. Next base: position 11,917 of record VUQR01001246.1, read on the forward strand.
ATGCTCATGCTAATGTCTAGTGATTGATGTGTCACTGGCTAGTGAGCATGCAGTTTCAGTCACATCCACCCCTCGCACCGCATCTGGTTTCTAGACACCAAAACTGTTTGACATCACAGTAGCTATGTCTATCTTTCGTACTATGATTTTGATGATGTTCTTAAACTGAACCAGAAACTTTGGTTTAATTGAACAGGGCTCTGTGGTGTAGTTGTTAATACATTTGGCTTAAATGCCAAAGATCCCTGGATGGAGACACAAGTCCAGTCTAAAGAGTTCACAAGGTAATGTACTCCAAGTGCCGGTCCAAGCCCAGATAAATGCAAGTATTGCATCAGGAAAGCCACCTGGTGTAAAACACATCTATCCACTGTGGCGACCCCTTGGGAAATAAGCAAGCTGCTGAAAAAATCTTACTGTTCATTGTGAGCTGAGATCAGTGTTTTAACTTGGAAATATTTTCCCTTTCTGTGTATTTCATTTCCAATTTGTTGTTGAATTCCATTTAAAGTGGCTTTAAAAAGGTCTTTTATAAAGACCCATATTTAACACCCAGTCGTGCTGTACAGCAGCAGTCTTCCTCTTCAGTAATGGGACAAAGTTAAATAGGCTGTAAAAGTGCTGTAAATAAAGCTTTAGCTGGGTTTGTTTCCCGGCTTTTCTTGTTGGAATGTCCTTGAGTAAGACACTGAACCCCAGTTTACTCCTGATGTGTGTCTGTGTGTGTTTGAGAAGTCGCCTTGGACAACAGTTTCTGCCAACTGAATGAAATGTGGTGCCATTAGGCTCGTCTCCACTCACTGAAAACACAAAGTCCTGCATCCTGATTTTTGGTGCGAGTGATCTTAAAGACGCAGGTTCCAAACAAACAGATGTATCATCAGGAGATCACTGGACGGTCATACACACACTTCATATCAATAACCTTGATGTCTTTTGCTTCTTCTTTGTGCTGTTTCATCAGTACTGAACCACTGCCAGGTCCACCGCATCGCCGCTGTTGTTTACCAGTGTTATAGTGATGTCATTGGCCCCGACTCTCTCACCATGGAGACCTACAAGCCTGTGCTAACCAAGCTTGGCAGATGTATACAGGTGAGCTGTTTTTCCTTTTTATATCTGAAGAGGCTTTTAAAAAGGTCACAAAGAAAGGATGCACACGGATGTCCTACATCTATTGAGCCGCTCTTTTGGCTGAACCCCAGTCGATGACGCCACTGCGGGTTTTAATGCTGATGGAAATAGAGCTGTAAAGTTTGAGGAGCAGCTGCTTTCAAAAGTGTATTTCAATTTTAAGATCTGTCTTTCGAACAATAGCCACAGTCAGGGCTCCCACGGGTCATTTAAAAGTCACAGATAGTGAGTAAAACTGACAGAAAGTGTCTCCAGTATAGGTGTGTGATTAAGTGAAGTCATAAACACACATTTTGTAAATAGGTTGCTCAGAATTTGTTATTTTGTTGTCAGCCTGTATTTATTTTAAGATTTACCTACATTTTATTTATAGAGCAACACCATAATAGTCATCCCAAGGCATTTTATATGGTAAGGTAAAGATCCTGCAGTGTTACAAATGAAACCCCAATGATTAGAAAACTCACCTATGAACAAGCAAATGGCAACAGTGGGAAGAAAGAACGCCTTTTTAACAGGATGAGATCCCTGGCAGAACCAGGCTCAGGGAGGTGATGGGAAAGAGAAGAGAGAGATGACAACAAAGCAAACTACAGGAGTGAGCAACATATAGATGCATTGGGAGTGAGACGAGCAGGGTTGAGATTGGTCGGTGCATCATGGGACGTCTCCCAGCAGTCTGAACCTATAGCAGCTGAGGGTCACCTGATCCAGCCCTAACTATACCCTAACTGGGCAACAGCCCTAACTGGGAGCTTGTTCAACAAAAGCGGGGCCTGGTATAGGGCTGTTTGATATAACGATGTATATCTGATGTCGATATAAAAACGTCTATCGTTTCATATTTCGCTATCGTTTGTTTCATGGTGTCGCAAAATAAACTGTTTACGGCAATATTTTTTCATCGTTTTGGTGGTCACTGTAGAATTTCTTAAAGTTCTCGCTTTCTCTTATATTTCATATAACCACACTGCGGACAGACAAGCGACTGTTTTTATGCGTAGTCGTTAGCAACAAGGAAAGTAAAACAATCGCGTGGCTCCGCCGTCCTCTTGTTTACTTTCCACATAAACCTTTCACAATAAAGCAGAAGATCCTATTAAGATTTTTCAAAATAAACGGAATCACGTGAAATAGAATGAAGAGTGTTTACAGATGGCCATTTCAACTTATGTAACTCTCGATTCCAGGTACATGACGCCAAGCTAAAAACATTTCATGCAAGTTGAGTTGCTCAAGATTGAGAATTTACAGAAAATGTAAAAATTTTTGTTATATATATTGTTGTCGGGGCGATAGATGTCTTATATCAGGATATGAGATTTTGGGCATATCGCACAGCCCTGGCCTGGTAGCATGTTAACCTGGAGTCTGAAAGCAAAATGCTCTGTCAGGTAAAGTATGATGCTTTGAGCACTTTAAGACATGATGGGGCCTGGTCATTGAGGACTCTGAACATTTGGTTCTGGATTTAACAGGGAGCCAGGGAAGAGAAGCTAATATGTGTGAGAGATGGTCTCTCTTTGTAGTTTCTATCCTTTTGGTGTGCAATATTTTTTGGGTTAACTTTGTCATAACTTTGCTCTTTGGGAAGAACAAGGTTATGATATAGAGAGTCGTGGTGAACTCTTTTAGCACGTCTCCATAGGTTGCACACACATAATCCTTCACTCTACACAGTGCCTACACTAAAAGATGCAAATGCAAAAGTTGTCAGCATCAACAGAATGTTTCTAATTTTAAATAAAGGTAGTCCTAGATGGACTCCTGATCAAAAATGACTCCCGGGTCACTCACAGTAGAAGTGAAGGCCACCAGAGTGAGTGTCTGGTTAGAGCTTTGAGATTTCTTGCAGACACTACAATCTAAACTCATGTGACACTTCTGTAGGTTTGCCTTATTACGAGCATCATTAACGACTTAATCTTCTCAGTAATCACATTTTTGTTCATCAGCCCGGCATGGTGGATGGCTCTAATCCGTACAACACCCATGAGCCTTGACGGCTTGTTGCAGTGCAGGAGAGGCAGAATCAGAATGGAAGCCAAATGATAGCGCTTCACTGTTGAATTTATCTAAAACATGGTTTTCAGATGAAACCAAACCCCAGAGGCAATGATTCAGGCAGCAGCTTGTGTTATAATTTTTCTCTTTTAACCTTTAAGATTTTTGATTTGATAAATCTTTGCAAAAAAAGCGCCCTGGGAGCCGCAGATTAAAATCTCCCAAGAAAGTTTTAGGTTTGGATGTTTGACTTTTTATCAAAGATGCTTTCCGATGCAGCTGCTCTTCCCTTGCTGATGAATTATCCAAGAGTGATTCATGCTCCAGCTCTGACTCAGGCAACATTGTCTCTGGTTACTTCACAAGTGAGGTGTCGGAGATCAGAGAAGAAGAGTTTGGGTTTTTTTTCAGTAAATTTGTCAGTGTCTACCGTAAACGATGAAAATACATTTTATTTACACCCCAGATCTCTGGATGAAATTTATGTATGGTACTTTTAGAACTTTACAAGTTTTTAGAGAACATCAGTCATCAAATGCATGACAGGTTTATAAAAAAAAGCTATATATAAATGAAGCAAACCTCTTTCTTGCATTTCTCTCTTTCTCCTCAGCTCGATCTGTCTCCAAGCACAGATGCCCTCCGCAAGTTTGTCAGGACTACTGACCTTCAGAGTAATCTTTATATCTGAGTCCATGTTGCACAATCTGCAATTCTATTTTTCTGTCGTAAAATGCTGTCCTTTTTTAAAATAAAGACATTTAAGGAAAAAAAATTGAAATCTTTTAAGTTTAATAATTTACTTCAGTCTGTCCATAAATAATGGGTCCTCAAAGTTTCCAAAGAGATGCAGATGCATACCAAGAAAACATTTCCATCGGGGGTAAAAACAGCTGCAGTTACTTGAAACTACAGATTTGTAAACGGCTTAAAATTCACATTGCTTCCTCTGTTTTTCTCACTCTCTTATTTCTGAATAAAGTCAATTTCATAAATATTTTTGTTTTGTTTTTTAATTAAAGTATTTGTTGTATGCATATAACAGGGGTGTCCAACTCCAGGCCTCAATGGCTGGTGTCTTGCAGGTTTGACATATCACCCTGGGTCAACACACCTGAATCAAATGATTAGTTCATTACCAGGCCTCTGGAGAACTTCGATATATGTTGAGGAGGTAATTTAGCCATTTAAATCAGCTGTATTGGATCAAGGACACGTCTAAAACCTGCAGGAGACCGGCCCTCGAGGCCTGGAGTTGGACACCCCTGTAAAATGTGGTACAAATATTCTTGGATGAATTCTGTCAGCCTTTGGTTCCTTCTGAATTTTTGTGCCTGCTTAAACTACCAATACTCCCTGATTAGTGAGCCATGAAAAAAATTTTTTGACAGACTTGTAGCCTCTGAGCTATAATCTTTTGCATTAATCTCTTACATAATGTTATTAAGTGCTATACATGTCCTTTTAGGCAAGCATGTGTCCTTATTCCCACCGATCTCCTGTCAGCTGTGCATACTATGGCAACAGCAAAAATAAGCCCCGACAGTAGCTGAGGAGGGCCTATATTTCCATTTTATGGCAAGCACAGTTTAATTTTGGTACAGAAAAAAAAGACAAAAATAAAAGCAGCATGCTACAAAGCCTACCAAAATGTCTCATTATAATGTTTTATTACACATCTTCAAGTTATGTGTATGCATGTAATCGTTGTTTGTTTGTGAAATTATTAGTATAATTTATTATATGGATAGATGGATGGAGCCGTTTCATTTCCCAGTGTGTGGGCCATTGTCTCCTCCTGGCCAGGTGGGGGCAGCAATGCGCCAGTGAACTAGAAACGCTCAAAGAAGTTGTGGTGAGCGAAACTCAAACCAGTTGTTCACAGGGAGGTCCTCTTAACAGGTGCTTTTATTAGTACTTTAAATTTATAAATGATTTTTTTTTTGCCCTTTAAACAGTGGAAATCTTGCATAATAAAGTCGATGAATGTGCTGTGTCTGTCTGTAGTAAGCCCGCGTAAAAATATTACTATCTGTGGGTTAGCACGGCTTAAAACGTTAGCCAGGTTACCAGGCTACCAATGAATGCTAGCCGGGCTATAGCTCCTAAAAACGACGGCAGGAACAAAGCTTCAGTCGGGCGGATGAAGAAGCACCGATCCTTCAAAGCGAGCAGAGTGCTAGCTGAGAGGAACCAGGCGGTGGTGGCGGTGGGAGCCTGGGTGGAGGGCGGACAAGACTTCTTGGAGCACCCGGCTGTAAGTTTGGAGGCGGAGAAGCTAACTGCTGGCAGTTATTGCTTGTTGACACAAGCTCTGTTTCGCGTCTCCCTTTCATTTACATTCACTTCATACTAAAGAACTACCAATATATAAGCAAACATTCACACCAGAGGAGTTTAATCCATTGCAGTTTAGACATGTATTATAACTTATTAATATTTAATAGAGCCAATGTGTCCACACACGTTGGTTGGTCTATCTATAAATCACTCTTCACTTTAAAATTATGTTTCTAAGAAATTTCACAAAATTAATTCTAAGCTGACAAAAATAATGAATATTTCCTTCACTACATTCATTAAACTCCTCTTAGGTCTTCTTTTACTCATGCTTGGAAGCTCCACCTTCAGCATTCTCACAAATCACCCTGATGCTCATCTCCACCTGCTCCACCCTGCTTGCATGTTCTTTACCTCTCATGTGCACTGTCTGCTAGTGTAAGTGGTTGACCCCAGTTATTTAAAGTCCTCAACCTTTGCTATTACATCTGTCTCCTTCTTAGTAACACAAATGTATTCTGTCTCTCTTTTACAGACTTTTACTGACCAAATCACATGTGCACCCATTTGTTTAAACCTGAAATATTTCTATAAATTTCAACCATGCAAGATCATAGACTTATCAATATTGAGACACAAGAGATTTTTACATCAATTAATCAAAAAATTACATCCAAAAATAAACTAATAAGTTGACTTGCCCTACATGCAAACTTTTTATAAGGCTAGCTGCTGCAAGTCTTGGCTGCCCTTGGTTTTCTTCACTCCAGTATTACCAACTAGTTTTCCCGTGTCTTGGTTCAGGCTCTTGCTTTGCTGACCGATGAGCTTCAGGCAGAGAAGAGGAGGGAGAATGAAGAGAGCCTTCAGCGTTTTCAGGATGAAGTGCGCCACCGTGTGGCACAGAAAGCACATTTGTTCAAGAGGAAACAGCAGCTGCAGACAGAACAAGTGGTAAAAATAAACCTGACTTAAATAAAGTATTAATTATAAATTCTAAACCCTTAGAAGCAGCAGGTTGTCATATCTGAAACCAAATGTTAAACACACACATAAAAGAGCCCTCTGATTGCCTTTCCTGCTGCTGATGTTGTTGTCTGCTTGTCGTTCTCGTTGCATATCTGTGTATTTTTTTTGTCCAGGTGACACCTGACGCACGTTTCATCTGGACTCATCATGCAGGTGAGACAGTGAGAACTGCTGCACAGCAAAGGGTGATGGCGAGGAGACCTCAGGAGGTGAGATATTAGTAAATAGTTATGTGTGCACTCTCCAGAGAACTAAATTTTGGTAAAATGTGAGTTTTAGTTGTACTTTCAGCTTAGATAGTTGCTTTTTGGGTAGGATGCAGTGATCATCCTGGTCACAAACATGTAGACCACGAAGAAATTATTTTCAAGTTTAATGAGAAAGAACTTCTTGTATATTGCACATGTATAGGTTGAGACAGTCCAGCCTCAAAAAATACAGCATTCATTGGTTTGGCAATAGGAAAAACTTGGTCTCACAGTACATCCATAAACTGTATGGGTGCAGCACATCTGCTTAGTATCACACTAATAAAATACTAGAAACTCACTCATCAAAACTGAAGCACAAACTTCTTGGATGGGTTGTAACACACGTAAAACCTTATTATTCGTCATATGTATACATTAAAATGTTCCAAAATGCCCTAAAAATGGTGAAATAGTTCAGTGAGTTCAAGTAGGTGAAGCTGAGGCCTAGCAAACACTGATTGGCCACAGCTGCCTATATAGAACCTCCTCTCAGTCACAGGATGATTCCCTAACTTTAAGGCTTAACCAAATCCATGAATTATAAAACAGTCACCCACCCTACAGGGGGAAAGTATCCATAGAGACCAAAACTTTAAATGTGCTCATATAACATATGAGTCTATGGAGACTGATGGTCTTTTGTATCAAGCTTCAAATGACCGTTAGAGGAGCTGCAGCTTGTGGATTTTTTTTGGAAAGCTCCAGAGGTTGCTTTCAAGAGTCTTCCATTTGTTTTGTCCTCAGTGATATGTTAATCAGAGACATATGTGTGGGTAAGAAATGTAATGTAGATCATTTACAAAGAGTGTCTACATTACTTATTGTTCACCAGGCCTGTATCCAGTTTTCAGTTCACATGTAAACTAAAAATCCTTTTTTAAAACCATTATCAGTGAATGAAATTTATTTGAAGTTTGCAGTAACTGCATCTAACATCTATCTATTTGTTGAGGCCTTGTTATTGGTACATGTGCATCTTCTTAGTTTATATTGTGTCTAATTGTTTCTATTTTGCGGTGTGTAAAGTGTGCTGTTCTTGGATGCAGAATTATTCCACTCTTCCTTGTGTGACTTCACACAATGTGACGCTGATTAATCTGGATTTTTGTTTATTTTCCAGTCTGCTGAAGGCATGAGGCAGGTCAGACTCAGACTGGCTGCCTGTCAGGTGATGCAGCAAGAGGAAACAACGTCAGAACTTCCTGGAGGCAGCTGGAACATCTCTCAAACTAGACATGTGAGCGTCTGTGTCTCATACTTGTTCCTCTTTTCAAACCCATCATTCCTGTGGTGGTGTGTTCATATATATTTGGGTTATAATTAAATATTTCCCTATTTAACTCGCAGAAAGCAGAATCTCATGCTTTGAGAGCAGAGGAGGATGCTCTGGGAGAGGAAGATGATGTTATCTTCACCAGTCGACATGAATGTCCACTTGTTCAACAGAAGGTGACTGAATATTCAAACTGTGTCCCATGTTTATTCCTTTCAATTTTTAATGGTTTTTCTTAACGTAAAATTATTATATCGACATATTTACC
>VUQR01001247.1:0-11217 GCA_015108515.1 Hemichromis elongatus
CACATTCGGTGCTTTGTCTCGCCATTTCGCCGCTCGTTTTAAAGAGCTGGAAAGTAAATAAACAACACATGGAAATGACGCAGGTCGTCTCATCTAACATTTCACGCATGCGCGGTACTGGACGCGCAAAGGTGTGAAAAATGACTCAAAACGATAGTGTGGACGGGGATCGTTTTTCCACGAAAGCTCCGTTTTCCAAAAGATCCGGACTAGTGTGGACGTAGCCTAATACACAAATAAAAGAAATTCTGCTACACCCCTCATTTTATTTAGCTTCCAAGGACCTCAATCCTCATCCATCAGAAATGGTCTCAGTGGAAGCGTGACTGTCAAATAGCTATTCTTAAAGAAGTGAAACAGAGAGAAAAGAGGTTCAGGAGAGTGACTGTTGACAGCCATCTGTAAAACATGGTGGAGGCTCTGTCATAGATTGAGGCTGCATTTCAGCCAGTGGTGCAAAGCATTTGATTGGCAATGGCTTCATTTTTCAGCATGACAATGATCCCAAGCACATCGTCAAACGCGTTCCCGGACAGAAAAAACCACAGTGAAATACTAGAAAATGCATTTCTGCAGTGTGAATGGTCATTAAATCTTTTAGATGTAAAGAAACTCATAAGTTAGAAACAAAGCAAATGCCTTTGGTGGGGAAAAAGCATTTTTTTATTGAAATGAAATTAAAAAGAATAAGTACCAGATCTATTGCATTATTGTAACATTTTGTTTCTGTAACGGGGGACGGGGAGGTTACTCAGTTTTCTTTTTCTCTAAACAAGGAACATTCAGCTATTACAGATTGCACACCAGATACTCAAGATGAATTATTGTTGAATGAAGACATGGATATAACACGTGTAAATTGTGGCCAATTGTGTGTTCTCTAAAGTGAACACAGGGAAGGGAGATGATGGAGGAAATGAGAAAGGAGGGTGGTGGGGGTGAAAAGAAGAGTGTTAAGGAAAGGTACAGGGATAGAAAGAAGGAAAGAAAGAGAGAAGAGAAAACCCCAACAATCCCCTCTGAGCAAGCACTAGGCGATAGTGGGTAGGGAAAACTTCTTTTAAAATGGAAGAAACCTAAAGGAGAAACCTACGGCAGAACCAGGCTCAGGAGGGGCAGGCAACTGCCGGGACTGGTTGGGGTGTGAGGGTAAAAAAAAAAAGGAGGAAGAAGGGAGCGGAGAGGTGTTAGGTGAGAAAGGGGGAGAGGAGAGGCGAAATTAAGATGGAACAGAGGTGGACGAAGACGAGGTTACATCAGGTGAAGAGCAGCAGTGTCCCCTCCTCCAGAACAAGTCGAAGCATTTTTTTTGTCTTTTTCGAGGCCTGTTCCATGAGCACTTTTTTTTTTAACAATGATGCGTGTTTTCAACTTATCGATTGTTTCTGCATTCTGTTTCTCAAGATTCTTGCATCTTTTCTCCATTTCCTCTAAATGTTCTTGTTTGTCTTCGAGCTTGTCTTTTAGTTCTTTAGTATCGCCTCCTCTATTTGCTTTGCTTTCTGCATTTCTGTATTTCTCTGTTCGGCTTTATTGTGGAAGTATTCTAACTGTAGATTTCTCCTCTGAGTTCTTGAAGTGTATGCTGCAGGTCTTCATGTGCAGGTCTTCATGTGTCTTCTGTTGTTTTTTGCTTTTATGCCTGGATTTCAGTGTTTCTGGACTTCAAGTTGTTGGAAAATTCCACAAGTTCATTGTTTTTCTCAGCATTTCATTGATGCTACTCTGCATCTCTGAGCATTGTTTTTCCATTTTTTTTCTTTTCTTCTTCCAGTTGGGTTGTTTTGTATTTCATTTTACTACCCAAATCTTGGAGTTTTCGATTTTTCTTCTGGAGAAGAAGTTTTTCTTCTTTCTGTTGTTGTTGTAGTTGGTCTTTCACCTGAAGCAACTCTTTATTTTTGAGCCGTGTTTTATTAAGAGTTACTTGGAGTACTCTGTGTTTTTGCTTCATGTCTTCAAACTTGCAGTCCTTTACTTTCTGTTTCATTTCCTGTTGCTCTCTCTCTTGAATACACACTTCATTTCTGTGTAGTGTTTTATCCAGCTTATTTGGAGCACTCTTTGTTTTTCCTCCATGTCCGCGAGTTTGGAGTCCATTTCTTTCTCTTTCATTTCCATTTGCTTCTTGTCCTGAAGCAACTGTTGATTTTTGAGCAGAGTTTTATTATGCTTTACCAGCAGTGCATTGTATTGTTCCTCCATGCCTTGAAGTTTGCTCTGCACGTCTCTCTGCTCTATGGCCTGTTGTTTCTTGGAGGATCTCTTTATTTCTTTCTAGAGCTTCATCAAGCTTTACTTGCAAGCTTTCTTTGTGTTTCTCAATGTTGTGAAGCTTACAATCCATGACTTTCTGTTGTATTTTCTGTTGGTCTTTCTCTTGAAGCAGCTCTTTATTTTTTAGCTATGTTTCATCCAAAGTTGGAGCATTTTGTATTTTTCCTCCAAGACTTCAAGTTTGCAGTCTTTGTCTAGCAATTCTGGTTGCTCTCTCTCTTGAATACACACTTTATTTCTGTGCAGTGGTTTATCCAGCTTTATTTGGAGCAGTCTTTGTTTTTCCTCCATGTCCTCGAGTTTGAAGTCCATTTCTTTCTGTTTGATTTCCATTTGCTTCTTTTCCTGAAGCAACTGTCAGCATCCAAAGAAGAGCTTTGAATGTCCTTCAAGAAGCCTGGAGAACTATTCCTGAAGAGTACCAAAAGAAATGGTTTGTGTCAGAAGGTTCAGACTGTGGTGAAGAATAAAGGTGGTCAAACCAAATATTGACTCTAACTTTCATTAGAATAGGAAAAAAAACCCTTATATGTAGTATTTTCGTGTATTTTTGCATGTTTCAATAAATTGCAGGACCTATTTTTCTTTGGAAAATTAGAAGAAATCAAAGGGGACTCAAGGCTATTTGCAATATAAGGTCATTATGCTTTTCTGGGCAGCATGTGAGAGATTTACTAAAACAATTCAATATTAAACTGTAATCCAAGAGCAAAGATCTAATCTCCTAAGATCTAATCAAACCAGTATTTAAATGATTGGGATTCATAAGTTGGTCCATCTAGTATAATAAAGGGTATGTGAAATAGCCATTAAGAATCAAGTTAAACAACTCAACTAAGATTTACATAAATAATGTATCTTCAACACTCATTTGAGAAAAAGTCATCTGTATTATGAAAATGATTTCAAATTAATTTAATGCAACTTTATTTTAGCGATTCATGACACCAAAGTTCGTTAGCCCATATGGTCAGGTCAAGGAGAAAAGCCGAGGGAGTGCCAGGCTCGGCAGAAAAAAGTAGGGTTCACTCTTGGCAAACTGTATGAAATTATGAATAAATAACCCAACATGCTGTTAGCCTGGAGATAAAACATACAACATTATTTTTCTACTCTACTCGCTGAAAAAATAATAAAAAAAATAAAAAAAGTAATGCCAAAAACAGATGGCTGCGCCGTCCTGTATATCTCAGGCCTTTCCAGCTCCCAGAACCATTGGCTCGTGTCTGAATTGCTTGCAAATGCAATACACAAGTGTGCTCTCACCTACAAATACACTGAATATGTTTCTCTCAAGCACACAGGCATGTTCTTTCGTGGTCCTTCTCTTGTTTCCTTCCCAACAATTCTCCCATTCCCCCTCCGGTATCTCTGCTCTCCAAAAACCCTCACTAATAAATATTAATGCTGACTTCCATGTGGTGGGACAGGGCTTACTCACAACCAAATGATCCTCACACAGAATAATGAAGCTGCTGGGATCCAGGTGAGAGGACGGAGGGAGGCTTATGTAACTCAGTGCCATGTCAGGTAGGTTTCATCCATAATTTAACACTCGGAGAAGCAGATTGGAGATATAGAAGGAGACGTGAGGAATTAGCCCCATAACCTGGGAAAGACATGGAAATGGGGGAAGCAAATGTAATGAGAGAGCAAGCCTGCAAGAGATTTAGTGCAGCTCTGCAGCCAAGTTTTGGGTGTGTGATAAATGCGATAAAGTTGCGAATACATCATGCATATACCTGCTGAGAGCATCATACCATTACTACGAGCAAACTGCGGGATTTTTTGTTTATTCGCTGGTTCAGTAATATCGCTGTGGAGCAAAAGCCATTCCTTGTGCAGGAATGATCAATGTAAAAACATCAGCAAACAACTGTCCATCACAGGAGATCTCATAACTCACGAAATTCAAAGAATATTGGTTTGCCTTGTCTGCAAGTATCCCCTGTTGACACATATAAACAAGACAAATGGCTCTGACAGGCAATTTGACAGACACAGCAGTTGACAGCTTCACATTTTTTGGAGATCAATTTACCACATGCAGTGCAGCCATACATGGGCCAAACGATCAGATAGGAACAAGAAACAACAAGGCTATTGATCTAGGTGACCTCTGAATTGTACATTTTGACCTGGATATGAACAAACTCTGCAGAGTAAGAAATCTAGGGTCAAGCTTATCAAATCTTTGGCTGAATAGCAAATGTGTTGTAGCCTCTTTTAAAGATTTACATTGTACATTGTATAAGCTAATGCAAAACAACTTCCATTTCCAAGTTTATAAATCCAGATATTTACAGAGTACTGTTTTCCCTAATAATACTATATATAAACTATCCATCCATCCATTTGCTTCCACTTATCCTTTTCAGGGTCACGGGGGGTGCTGGAGCCTATCCCAGCTGTCATAGGGCAAGAGGCAGGGTACACCCTGGACAGGTTGCCAGTCTGTCGCAGGGCTAACACATAGGGACAGACAACCATTTGCACTCACATTCACTCCCGCATTCACACCTATGGGCAATTTAGATTTTTCAATTAACCTATCCTATCCCCACAAAGTGCATGTCTTTGGACTGTGGGAGGAAGCCGGAGTACCCGGAGAGAATCCATGCAAACTCCACACAGAAAGACCCCAGCCTGATGGTGGAATTGAACTCAGGACCTTCTTGCTGTGCGGCAGCAGTGCTAACCATGCGCCACCGTGCTGCCCCCCTACTGTTATATAAACTATATATATATATATATATATATAAATTAAGTTAGATAAAATTAATGATTACTTAACTAATTTAAACGTAGGCAGATGCTTATTTGTTTGCATGTTTCTGCGAGCATGTATATTTAAAGGACACTTGATATGCACATACACGCCATAATTACCATGGAGATATAGACATAAATATTCATAACACCCCTTCTGTCTGCATGCATACAGGTACCATTAAGTGGGTGGCTATGCATGCATAATGCATCTATATCCTTTATTTGTCTGCATGTGTTTGCCCTTGGATCAAAAATTCTTGCCAGTACAGAGCACATGCAGAGGTGAGTCGCGAGCCACAGTTGCAGCAGGGCCAAGGGCCAAGTTGGAGCCAGATTGATAAGATGGCCCCTATAGAGCCCCCCAGAGGGCCACTAATGGAGCTGTCATCATGCAACGTCCTTGCTGTGCAACAGCCTCCTCTGCTGTCACACAGATATCACTTATACATCACGCACATGAACACGCATACTGTTTACTGGTGTTGACGACTCAGCAGTTTGTCCTCAGCTTCAGTCAGTACTAGAGATATTTCAAAGGCACAGCTGTGTCAGACAGCCAAAACACTGTCATCTGAGCAGGATGCGAGAGTACAGGGGCGTTTAAAGGAAAACATTGCTGTTTAAATTTTACATCATGCGTTCAGGGCTTTGACCTCAGAAATCTGAAAAGGTCATAAGAGACAGTACAACAAAGAGATTTGGTAAACCACAAAACATTTTACAGGGTGTTACACATGTCACAACCAGTATTTTGGATTATTTTTTATTCTGTCACTGCCTTGTAGGGAAACATTTGAATTTCTCTTGAGTGGTTGCTTCTGCAGGAGCAGAAGCAGTTTTGGAAATAAAGTGCAAAGACATTTTCTCTTTATTTCATCTAAATGTAAGAGTGCAGAGAATGGCTTAAACACTTTTCCTATGTGAAGGAGATCCAAAATTAAAAGAGGAGGTTGTTTGGTTTAACCTATTGCCTTACTGCTGAACAGTAAATTCTTGCATGCTTTCAATGGCATGCAAAAGCCTGAGGATTTCATATAAGGTCATTTCCACTACTTCAGCAACTTATTTTAAATGTGAAGACAAAAAAAATCTCTTTTTTAGTGATTGTGCAGCTGCTTTGACCTTCCAAGTTTTATCAATCACAAAGAGTTTTGTTAATATTTCTTTCTTTTTCAATCTAACCCAGATGACTTTTTTTTTAAATCACTGTGTCATATTAGTTACAGAAAGTCCAATAGTCCTACAGGAGAAGAGATACGAGTAACTAAAATGAAAGTGAGTCTAGGCAAAAACAATCTGCATTAGCCTTTCCTGGGGAGAGGATCTACTGTTTCTCCATCAGCCAGTCTCTCTTTGGCTCATTCCTTTAGGTGTTGCCAACCAGGCTCAGGAATGTCACTGACACTAATCTTAGCTTAAGAAGAGAGCATTTAGCAGTGGTATAAACTCTAAGGGAAGGTGGGGATATGTTAATGGCATAGGGAGCCCTGCAGGTTGGCAGGCAAGATATTATAATTATTCAAATTATTCTTAAATATCAGCAAATACCTACAGTACATAATAGACCATATCAGGATGGTTACAAAGTCATACTATAGTTGTGTATTTAGGCTTATTCACATCAATGAATTTCATTCTTGCTTTAGGCTTGATAGCAGAAATGATGACTGCAAATATAGCTGTTCAAAATTCTGTTAATTGAACACTGACACCTTGCTTGTCCTGAGTTGGACCCCTTTGTCCAGTCATAATTGCCTTAATTCTTCAGAGCATCGACTAAATGTGTTGGAAAAATTCCTCTAATAATTTGGCCCAGGTTGACATGCTAGCATCACGCAGTTGTTGCAGATGATGGGAATCTCCCGTTCCACTACATCTGCTCTAGTATTGAGATCTGGTGATTGTGGAGGCCATTTGGGTACATGAAACACTTGTTGTGTTAAAGAAATGAGTTTAAGGTAATAATATAAATGTATATGCTAGCTACTAAGCCCTCTTGGAGCAGACCAATAACTTAAAGGAGACTCTACAAGAGAGACGGTCTGAAAAAGAAAACAATAATTTCCACTTCGTTCATTATTTCACTTCCAAACATTAGCTAGCAGCTGTCAAAAGATGTTAGGCTAATGTCAAGAAACACTTTAAACAGCAGAAGTACATTTATGTCCAATGTGGACGTTTCTGCTCGACCTGCTTTGAAACATTTTTAATAAAGCACATATCCATTCTTTACTTAATTGTAATAACTCATACTGACAGTGTAGCTATATGCTATGACCTGTATTTTGAATATGCATAACACTGACAGCTGTGGAAGAGGCAACGTTTTTGTTTTTTTTCTATTTATTTTGCTTCGTAACCTTCACAACAAGAATCAGTGAAGTTTCATCAAATCAAATGTTGTATGTAAAGGTAATTAAACACCATAACAGGCTAAAAATAATCACTACAGAAAACCTCACAGCACCAAGTCTATTACCTGCAGTACCCATGACCTGTAAAGAGGTGGGAACAAGACCTCAAAGAAAACATAGAACCAATAACTGGCTGTGGTTGCATCCAAAACACATAAAGTGAGTCAGTCCAAGGTTGACTGGGAGAAAGAGAGCAAAATTGGTATCCTGCAGATGCACTCCAAATGTCAGGTCTGGTAAGAAGAAGTCAAGGCTGCCTTGACAGAGCAATATAATTGAACCCAATTTCATGACTCAACTAGATATATCTGCTCTTTTTCCTTCCGAGTGAGTGGAAGTATCTGCCACTGTCATTTTTAGAAAAGGGAGGAAATGAGCCATGGAAAAGATGGATTTGGAAGATGGGATGGTGTTGTGTGTGTGTGTGTGTGTGTGTGTGTGAGTGCGTGAGAGACAGAGAGATAATGCATATTAGCATCAAAGAAAGCAACTGGCTCTGTGAATCTGTTGGTAGAATATGTATGACTCATGTGGTCTATACATGAGCTATACTCTTAAAAAATTGAAATTTGTGAATGTGTCACAGCGAGTACAGAAATCCTTTACGGGTGTCTCGTCATCCATGAAGCTCTGTCATCGCTGGCGTGAGGCTTGGGTGTCACCCGTCACTTTCCTTGTCATGTCAGCCATGATACTGCCAGTGCATCAATCACCAATCTCCAGGCTGCTTCTGGGTGCCAAGGCAACAGGAGAAGATGACAGTGGAAGTAATGCATATCTCTCTTGAAAGTGTTGAAGGTTTGGTGAGCTTTTAAGCATTCAACACATACAAAAGAAGAACTACTAGAAGTTGTGCACACATCCAAGCACACTCAGAACGGTGTGTTTATGTGTCAGACGCAGAAGAACAACAAGTAAACCTGGAAGTGAGTGGGCATGTGCTGACATTTGACTGACAGTTCAGTCATGAAACATCCAGGTGGCTGCAGTACTAAAGAAAGCGTCTGGAATGGAGGTAGGTCAGAGTTTAGAGTATTGTTCAGAGCTATGACACCTTTAATAAAAAAAACCCCCACAAAGCTCTCAAACTTTTATGTGAAACAAAACAACTACCAGCTGTTGTCAGTCTTCTATCTGTCTGACCTCTTGCGGCTTCTTTTATTTCACAGTGCAGACTGCAAAAAGACAGATGAGGTATTGATCACAGGCTCTTGGCAAAGCTGTATCTCTGTGTTGAAAAACAAACTGAGAGGGAAAGAAATGTGAGGAGGGGAGGTAGAAGAAAGGGGGATGCTAGGAATAAGATGGGAAGCAAGACCATTAAAAGTATGATGGCAGGAAGGAAAAAACGGTGAAGAAAGCAGCATGGAAAAATCTGATAAGTGCAGGCGGTGTACGCTGGTTCTCTCCTCCTACCAGGGCTCGGAGAATAGATCCACGGCCTCCCACCTGGCTCCCATTGACTGGCCAACAGGGAATCCCTATTACAGTTGCTGTCTTGCTGGCTGTGGATATGGACTTGACACAACAGACCCATGGGAGATTATTGGCTGCACTCCCCTTCAATAACCGCTACCCATCTCCCTCTAGCTCGTCTCCATCAATCAGCTCTGTCGTCCGAGTTTGCGGTTTCCCCTTGTTTGTTTGTTCTGGTCTCTCCTTCTTGCCTTCCATTTATGTTCTCCCTTTCTTTTTTCCCCACAAATTCTCTCTATCTTCACTAACACATTTCAGGCTCCCCTACCTGATTTTCTGAAGCTTCTCTTCCTTCTGAACCTTCTTTTCATCTCCCCTTGCAGCCTGGGCTTTCATACCCTATTCAATCTCTTCCTCTTCAGCCTCTTCTTTTCATCTCTCCATCGCTGCATCTGCTGGTCCTATCCACTGAAAAAGATTCTATAAAGCTAAGTACTTGCTGCTAGAGAGACAGTGGGCCCTTAAAAGAACTGACCTGTTCACTCACTCACTCATTCATTTTTTTGTTCCCTATTCCCTAAACTCAATAGAAAAGAGAGTAGAACATCATATTTTTTGTGACTACTTCAAACATATACAGATATTTACACATAAATTTTGGATAGACTTCCTGCTACTCCGGATTTAAAAAGCACAGAAGCTGGAAATTTAGTTTTTATACAATTATTATGCAGTTTTGGGCAAAATTATTAAGCCACCACTTTTCATTTGTAGTCATTTTCAGTTGAGTCCCTGCATCTAACCATTTTTTAAGCCACTCAACACTGACCTATGAATCATTTAAGCATATAAAAGGCAGATAACTCAAGGGATGAAGCAGTGTTGTGTCTCAACATAACGTAACTTGGCAGAGAACCAATTTTAAATTGTATCTTTTACTAACTGCCTGTCACAAATACACCATTTGTTCTATTCCATCTGTCGCCTTTTTTGCACCAACAAGGTGATCCCTTCCTATTAGCTGATGACTTGGTATATCTTGACTAGATGTGTAGTGCAAACAAAAAACATAATGAAACTGGACAAGTAAAGGACAAAAGAAAAAGGTCTAAAAAAACCCCGATCAGATCTTGTTATAATTCTTGGAATTATGAATGTAGAAAACTACAGTAAGATTTTAAAGCCTCATGTGATACCATCTGCAAAGTATATGACTGGCAAAAGTTTTTCAGCATGAAAATACACTACAAATGCAGTAAAGGCATACCTGGTAAGAAAAATCACACTATGGAACACTATCAGTGCTCTGTCATGGATTCCCCCTTTAAAGCCAATCTCAACATTACCGAAGCATTAAGAACTACTCCCAAAGATTACTTAAAGAAATGTCAAGAAAGCTTGACAAAGAGAGATCAAGTTGAGTTGAAAACTGAATATTGACTTTCAGTGTCATTACAATTTTACAAATGATACCTATGATACCATTAACTCAGGATAAGGATATCTAATCTAATCTAATAACATTATGCCCTGTATTAACTGTTTCAGATGTATGGTTACAAGTATTCCATATTTTTCACGTTGTCAAGAAACCTATTAAATATTTTATGAACTATGATCTTATCAGAGTTGGACAGCCATCTGTCACTGACTGACCAAACAGCTGTCTCGGTCTGTTTGCCTGCACAAATACAACTCACTCTACAGGCACTTTCAGTTGGCAGATTCCTCTAACACTTGAAGGAAAACCCCTCTTATTTGTTTGCCCAGACTGCAAGAACTAGGGATTATAAAAGTTATTAGAACTTTAATTTAGGGGCCTTCTTTTAGTTACTACTTCAGGGCAGGTACACAAGAGACACAAGAGAAACCTATGAGCTGGGTAAGTAAACATTGGATGCCCCAGATGTAAGCATATACTGTTATTGCACTGGCAACTGGCAATAAAAGATATCCTTGTAAATATCAGCTATGTAAGCAGCATCGTGTAAGCTGAAGTAGAGCAAAACTGAAAAAAGGACCATCAGTGAAGTCCGGTTAAACCTGTATGTGATAGTTCTAGAGGAAACTCCCCAGTGGGCAGTTACCCTCAGGGAGTCCCTATAACTCTTTGGTTTAAAAACACATTATTATATAACTTAATCATATAACATAATCTCTGCTTTAAAGGTTTTCTTGTCTGAACCCTTCCTTTTCCAAGCATCACCTTCCCCACAAGCCCCAGGCAGTCAATATCAATATTCCGCTACCAACTGTGCTGCACACAGCATTGACCCCCCCCCCCCCCACCCCCCCCCAAAAAAAAAAAAAAAAAACCCACCCACCCCAAAACCAACCC
>VUQR01001247.1:11237-25661 GCA_015108515.1 Hemichromis elongatus
AAACAACCATGCCCCCCCCCCCCCCCAAACCCCCCTAAAAAAGTAAATAAAACAGCATGCGAGACCAAATCATGCTCATTCAATGAAGTGAAACTAGGACAGATAGATCCCCACTTTATTTATTTATTTATTTTCCTGCAGTTTAATATATTTTACAGCGCCTGGTATAAAACTGCCGAGCTACTCTCCATCACTTGCAAATACAAGATTGAATTTTGGGGGAGAAAAGGGGAAGGGGGAGAGATATAGAGGGAAAGATTGAGAGGTACAGAGAGAGAGAGCAGACAGTAGGTGGTGGTGGGTGAAACCAGTAAATCTGTGCGTGTAAGCGTACTGGCACAGGAAATGTCTGATTTCTTTTCATATGCCACCCCACCCCACCCTACCGCCCCCCTGCACATTTCTTAAGGGAATTGATATGTGAGGACAGACAGACTGAGAGAAAAGAGCCCGAAAATGAAATAAGGAAACATTCAATCTGACAATATGAACCCCATACTGCTGATATTCAATATTTCTTTAATGCTTTTAAAGTATTATCTTCAATCCCATTTCAAAGGCCCATCACAGAGACACAGAGGGCCAGTTTTTTCCTCGCTCGCATTTCCCTTTACCTCTCCCTTTTTCTCCCTCTGCCCTCCTCTCCCTTTTTTTCTCTCCACTCTGTTTTCTCTCTGCCAGATCACGCAGTACTGCATGCGCTTGTAATGAACCAGTCGGTACCAAAAATATGGAGCCAGGAATGTGTTTGGTGATCTGCCGAACCCACAATAACATCCTTTCACTGCTTAGGTTTTTTTTTTTTTTGTAGCAGTGCTTAAATAGCAGAAATTAGATCTTATCCAGCCTATAATAAGGACTGACCAAACAAAGGCATAAACCATCAGGTGTAAAAACACACTGTTGTAAACACATGCAACCTTATTGTCTTTCATTGTGACTCCTTGTTTCTTGTTACACATAATTACAGTCTCATATGCGTGATTCCTTCTTTCAGCTGTCGACTAACTAGAATAAAACATCTAGCAAAAAGAGAAACTCTTAAAAGTAGTCCAACAGAGAACACGTACCTTTGACCAAATCCCTACATAAAGGGAATTTGAAACACATCTAAATTTGAAACCCATATAATAAGAGCTATTATTTCTGACTCAAGTAATTTGTATTTGGTGCTACGGCTCTTTTCTGGGACCAGCTTTCCATATGTGGAAAGCTGGGAGAGCCGCAGAGCAGAAAAAGCTGAGCATAGATTAAATCAGGCATCAGTGACACCAGATATCATAACAATTAACTGAGTAAAAACTGGGGTGTAAAGTGGCTTGCATGTACACAGGAAGTGTAGGCAGGCTACAGCTTAAATAGCGCACCCCAACTGATATGGGCTGGCAGTAAGATCAGCTGCTCTTCCAGGATTGTGACTGTGGTTGACTTTTTGGGTGATTTCATTTAAGTTAGATTCACTTTTATAAAGCAAAAAAGTAAAACTAATAAATTCTAAATTAAACAGAGTTAAATCATATTGATTTGTACTGCAGTACATTCATCTTTGAAGCATTTTTGCATTTGCAATCCAATTTGTATTTACAGCAACTAGCCCAATATTTCAATCAATGGTGTGAATGCGTACTGCAGAAATAGGGGAGTGGTAAATTGAAATACCAGTGTAGTGGCTTGCCTCATCTGCTTTGCTGACACAATGGGTCTCGGTTTCTAGAATTATAAATGAAGCACGCCAAATCACACCACCAGTCTCAAATTCTGAAGTCTCAACTTCTTCCAGTTTATTTCAGTTTATTTAATAAACAAAAACATGGAGCAAAGAGAGAGAAGTTGAACACTTCCCACATGCTTGCTAAAATAAACTCTGGCTCTCCACTTCACTCTTGTTCAGCAGGTGATCATCTAATAAATAAAAACTGCTCCAAAGAGTACCTTATATTATTTGAAATTCAGAAATTCTTCCACAAATTGTGACATAGTTGCTGCAGGACGGAAATTTAATTGTGAAATGACATAAGAACTTGGCAACCAGAAGGCAACTACTTGACAACCAGCTGAGTTGAGTCTCTTAAGATTTTTGGTACAGGAAATAATTAGGAAAGTTAAGTCAGCAGTCAAAAAGTTTGAGTGTGAGTTTTGGATTCGTTGACAAGTTTTTTTTTTCTTTTCTCTTTTTCCCCATTGCAAAAGAGTAAAGAATTATAAGAGCACAAACCATATCAAAGCTCGTCTAAAGATGAATACAAATATTTAATTACAGCATACTAAAAACCATAGAGAGACTAAACACAGCACGATCAAAGTCTACCACAAGTACCACAGCATTTTTAAACAGCTTGCCTATGGAATGTAAAACATCTGTAATCATTAAGGAAAAATATAAACTTTATATGTAAGGCAGAAAAATTAAATATTAACATTTAGCATTTATTTGTTACATTAGGCTTGGCAAAGTATATAAGTAATAAAAACCCAATGAGAGTAAGAACATGACAGGTGAGCAGAGGTAAAGGTTGTGGGCTATGCATGTGTTTCCGACTTCTGCATCTGTGGAGTCTGCACCACATCTCATCAGTATTCCCAATGAGTGTGTCCTGTTTCCATCAGACGCCTCATCCCCACCCCAAGCTCCCATTTCAATGATGCAAAGCATGTCTGTGTCCATGCACAGGAAAATGCGCACGCATGGTGCATTACTTAAAAGTCCGCCTTGAGAGTAGTCAGGAAACTGAAATAGAACTCAAAACAATGAGGAAACACAAAAATAGCTTTAATTTGCACCGGAAACACTATTAAACACATTTAGGAAGGCTGTTGTTTCCCCTTGTTTTGTTTTACATATCATGTTACATTTTAAAAATGCAGCATGGAGAGAAAACCTGCAGATGATTGATTATAAATCTGTAACTGGGAGATTCAGCATGAGGATTATGTAACGCAAACGCTAGTACGGTTTCCTGGAGTTTGTTGGGGGAACTTTTTAAAAGGCAATACCCACAGAAATGTTCTATACATATGCTAATAACCCGCACAAGGAAGAAAACAGCTGAGCTCAGCTTCACAACTGGAAACAGCGATCGTCCAAAAAAGTATTATAAACTTAAACCAGTTATTTGCAAAACTGCTTTAAAAGAAAGAAAATATCTGCAGCAACTGTACTCAGATAATGGTTAACATAACTACTGTGGCTGCATCTGATAATGTGAGACTGGGAAATGTCAAGACTTGCGCTTGCAAATTAACCCTTAAACCCATGTAGCATCACACTTTTTAAAAAGTAACTAAATAATCAATGTTAACAACTTCAGCCACTTAACAACCCAGAGCAATGCATATTTAATGTCTCAGCTTCTCCCATTAACAGGGTCTACAATGACACAACCGAAAAGAGGCCCGTCACACAGTGAACAGGCCTGTGTAATTAGAATCGATAATTCATTTTCCCCTTTTCTGCCACTGTTCCATTCAAACAAGCCCTTGCACACTATCAAGAGAGCTTCGAAACCTCTTCAGGGTCACAGTAATTGGACTGGGATTTTTTTATTTCTTTCCTCACGTTGCACCTGACTAAAATCTCATCAGCTAAATGCAGAGGAGCACATTCTTCTTTGGGTAATTGTCTTCGACAAGCATGTGAAATTTTTTGCTGCTCTTTTCCAGGCGCTTGCATTGTTCTTTTTGGTTGGTTAATTTGGGGTACAGCAAGAACTTTTGGTCACTGAGTACATGGGTGCTAGACAATGAGGGTGTCATGCTATTTATCCCCCTGGCTATAATGGAGCCCATTAGAGGTCTAAAGCTGAAAGCTCACAGTCAGTAAGTGAAAGAGGAGCAGAGCTTGGATTTCAATGTGTACTCGCTGGAATAATTATAGAAGTTTTTAAGTTTCTTCACTTCAGTGGTGGATTTAATCACTGTCAAACAAGAAGCCACCCATTGTGTGAATCTATTTATTCCAAGTCTTGATGTCTCCTCTATCTGTGCATTTGAGTGGATGTAATTACACCCCGCTGTTAATATAAATGGACTTTAATTGCTCATATTCAGATTCATTTTCAGCCTCCTCAAATTTTCTAAAATGTACATGTTAATGTACATACATCATCATTGCAGCATGGCCATGAATATTGATGATCACCATTATTGTCATTAATGCACACTCATCCCCTTAATTTTGACTAAAAACATCTTCCTCATTGATCAGTATTGGTATGAGCATAATCACTGTCATCATCACCACTGTCACCATCTCTGCTGCTGTCAAGAAAAGAACTCGCATCACTTTAAACCTGTGAAGCGAATCACAGTCAGTGTCAAGCAGGAGATTGCTCTGGGACATTTTAAAGATCGTGGCCACCTAAACATGTCTTAGCTTCAGCACAGGCATGCTGCAGCTGCACATTTCAACATGTGGGTGTCACCCACAGAGACATACATAATGGTGGTTGTGACTGGCTTCTCTGTCATACTGCCATTCCCATCTCTTTGGCTGGGATTTAATGTGACACTTATAGCTATTGCATGGCTTAGCCCCCAGATAGCAGGAAACCACGCCTGAATGGAAATGAGATTGTCATCTGTCAGCTACACCCATCAAACCACTGGAATACTGACAAAGAGAGTGGAAAAAAGATTGAGAGAGATACTGGGTGATGGAGAGGAAGAGGAGGAACCCTGTAGATGGCTCTTATATTTGCTCCTCATCACAGAAGCTCTTATCTGAAGACAGCGAGGCTAGCATGACTCAGATGGTACAGAATACAAATGTGGACACGGACATGAATCATTGGTCTATGTCACTGAGGTCCTTCACCCAGTGAGATTTTTCATTCGAATTACATGATATCAAGACTGATGGTGCATTCAGAACAAAAGTAGCACATTTCCAAAGCTGGGACTTTTGTATATCACTTGTTAAATGAGAAGTGGACAGAGGAACCGCTCGAAACACAACAGCAGCCCATATTGTGATATAGTGATTCTGACAGCCAAATCAATTTTTGCTATTTCCTGATGTGTTCCTAAGATATAAGTATTTTGACAGTGAGACATTTTTCTTCTTTACATTGCTTCGGTATTACACCAGCAGAATGGATTTGAAGCCACTGCTCATTTTCAGCTTTGGAGATGCTTGGAGATGTGAACATCCCTACTGGATGAAAATGATTCAAAATAAACACCTAAGCAAGTTTCTGAAGGTCACAGAAATTAATATTGTTAACCAAAATGTCATCCTCTTTACTGTAATTCAGCTGGGCATGTGTTTCATTTACTAAAACCTAGATTCAAGATAAAAGCTGATCTAGTAGGGCTTCACAAAGCAAGATACTAATTATCTGTTGATCTTTAGGGGTTGGAGACCACAGCCAGTTAATGACCACTAAAGATTTGCAACCACTTATTATGTATCACTAGTACATGTCCATGTTAAGGTACTGTTTGGCCTTTTCATGATGTGGGTAGGGAAATTAAATGATACAGTGCTTTTTAAGGTGCTGTGAGTGAATAAACGCAACAAAAGGGTCATTGTGGTGGGGTGTGGTTTGTGGCTCAGTTGTAAGGGACGGAGGGAACAGCAGGTTCAGGGTGTGGTGTCAGGGGAGGCTGACCCACACGTCTGACCGCCATATCTAATCATGCCTTTCATTGTGAGTAGGGCACCGGGAGCTAATGGGTTGCTGTGTGTGGCTATGTGTGCTGTGCTTGAGACGTCAGCTGAAAAGCTGCACAACCAAAAGAGTGGAGATTAAAAAAAAAAACCCATTGTAAATAAACACTGAATCTTCTTGTTAGATTTGTGTGTCGGGTCCTTTGCCACAGTCATATGAGCCCAATGCTAGGTGGTTTGCTAGATAACATGATGATGTTATGTCATATATAATTCAGTTTTTGTGGACATCACTGAGATGTTCTTGAAATTAAACAAAAGGATGCGTTTGTGATCTTAGGAGTAAGATAAAATGAGACTAGGCTTTTTAATGTCTTTAGACGCATGAAGGCAAAAAACAGGTCATTTTACCCTGCTGTCAGGTGGTTGCCAGGCAACCTGATGGCGTATTAATATGTCATGCTTAAGTGAAGTTTTGGGATATAAACTTAAGGTGTTGTATTTGTATAAATGGTGGTTGCTAGACAAAATGATGATGTCACAATATCTGATGTAGATGCAAACTTTCATGTGAGTAAGTTACATCTATGGGCCAGGATTGGTTGATCAATCATGTAGGAGGTTTGCTGGCCAAAGAAACACACAGGGAGGCAAATTATTGTTTCTAATACAGTAATAAAGCCTCTTTTTCCATTAGTACCTATTTGGCTTACTCAACTCGACTTTATTCTGTTTCCATTACAACTGAGTACAACCTCAGGGGTTGTTATAGCAAAATGCCCAAAAGCCTGTGACGTCATTTGTACGTGAGACAACCACAAAACAACAATGTTGAGGTGATGGTATACCTGCTGCTTGGACTATGGCTTTTTGTCACATTTGGAGACCATAGCGTTGGTTTTTGTGTAGCCTGTTTTGATTTTTGTGACAGAGTAGCTCTCATGACTCACTGAGCGATGCCACTGATTGGCATCTGTAGATGTCACATTTTTCTCAGCTCAGATTGCTTAAAACCCTGGCTGAGTAGGGACTAAAAAAGTACCTGGTTTCACATACTACCACTTATTAGATAAACAATAAAACCTTGTCAAGTGGAGTTGAGCCAGGCCAAGTAGGTACTAGTGGAAAGGGGCTATAAGATGACTTTTACCTCACCTTAATGGGCTGTGACCTTCTGTGTTCCATTCACATTAGGTATTGTAAATTTATGTCATGAAATGAGGATCCAAATGCAGACAGAAGAGACAGATTGAGCAAACAAAATTTGAACTTTAATAATATGCTAATAAGCACACACACAAACAGACAAAAAAATACAGAGAAACACACTGAACCAAACATAGAGGTTTGGTTCAAAGAAAAAAGGAATCCAGGAAAGGCAACCACAGGAAACAAGAACAAAAGCACAAGAAGGGCCAACTGACAAAAGACAGAAGGAGAGACAGGATTTTAAATACACAGGGAACCAATTAAGAACAGCTGGAACCACTAAGGACAAGTCAGACATATGCAAGGAGGAAAATCTAACAAAGGAAGTACCAATAAGAAATACCAATGAAAACATTAACCTTTAAAATAAAAGAGAAAATAGCTAAAGTACAAATAACGCAGGTAAACATGAGGACATGTATGGAGTGACAGAGGAACTGGGGAAATTAGAAACACAAAGGAGGTGAACAAAAAACAACTAACATGAATAGCAATGAATATAATCGGACAATGCCAATTTGTTGCACAATACTCTATACAAGACTACATAATACAGTCATCGCTGAGCATTAAATCCATCTACTGATCAAAACAATTGTTGCCTTCAATTTTTTTATAAGTTTTATATTTCATTGCGGTCCAATATAACTGGGTCACCACACATTAAGGCACTTACTTTAAAATGTAGAGCTCTTCACATGACCTCAGCTTCAGTCATTGTTTAATGAAAAATATAATTTCCTTCTGTACATTTTAAACAAAAAGTGTGTCAGTTTCCCTCCCTGTAAAAAAAACTCCCATATTTTTTTTGAGTATAATGCCAAAACCAGCAGAAGGAGCCTTCTCCAGCCCTCTCGAAGGTAACAGCAGAAAGAAGTGGGAGGCCAGTGAGCCAAAATCAAATTAGCATCACAATAAATCAACAGCAGAGAGACAGCAGTCAGAGTAAAGGTGAGGGAAGAAGGCCATGGATTTTCTGCCACGGGGGCGACTTGCTGTCAATCAGCTGTCTGAAGGAGTGCTGTATTTGAACAGCAAAACCACAAATGGGACAAACAAACACACAGAGCCACACACACATATAAATAAGGGGGTATTAGTTAATGAACTCGCACTTAAAAAAAAAGGTATACCCACAACCACATGTTCACTGTCTTCCATGGATTGATCTTTAAAAATAAGGAATCATTGACTGAGGCCAACTTGATTGGGTGTGTTGACAGGACAGTGATCAATATTGATGCCCCAAGCTGCAGTGAGAGCAGAGATCACTAATACATAGTAGGTGCTCTGAATTGCATTATTGC
Organism: Hemichromis elongatus; assembly: GCA_015108515.1. Classification (NCBI taxonomy): domain Eukaryota; kingdom Metazoa; phylum Chordata; class Actinopteri; order Cichliformes; family Cichlidae; genus Hemichromis; species Hemichromis elongatus. The sequence continues at coordinate 19,362 of VUQR01001247.1, forward strand.
ACAGTGAATGCACACACACACACTTATAGCACTTGGTAATTAGTCAGCCTGACAGAACATCCCATGGCAAGCAAGGACAACTAGAGCTGAATTACACCAGAGAAACTACTCCTGCAAACATGCACACAGTCACAGACTTACACACTGTCACCAGGGAGGGTCTCTGCACAGTATGAGGGCCTAATTAAGACACAGAGATAATTGGGGTGGGGGTTGGGGTGGGTATGTGTCTGTTTATTTCAAAGATGTTCAATTACTCAACAGAACATGCGCACAAACCCCAGCAACACCTTCCCTTGGGGGGTCAGGCAGAGTAGGAGAAAGGTACTGTAGGGGAAAGCAAAAGGACAGCAGGCCACTGGCAAATACATACAGCGGGACACAAAAGCATACACTAAAGGGATACATGCCAAATTTAGCTGGAGAAAGGCAGGCTGAGAGGTTGCACGGAGGGAGAGGAAGAAAGAGGGATTGGGGGGAGAGGAAGAGACAGAAGAGCAGATGAAAAATGAGGCTACCTTGCAGACAGGCCTCAGACGACACAACACACTCCCAACGTAGTCGAGCCTTGGGGATACACAGGGAATTTTGGGTAATGCGGTTCGACGTGCCACAGCTCAGTGGCCCCCTGACTGGCTGCTCAGACTGGGCCGAGGAGCTTGCTGGGGGATGGGGAATGGTGGAGGTTCCTGATTGGTCGCAGTGTTTCTGGAGGCAGCCTGTGAGAACACAGCCTATGTAGGTTTGTCCTCAAACTAAGGTCGATAAGCAGTTGAAGCTAAGGTGAAAAGCATTTATCAACAGTGTGCAATAGCATGGTTTCATTTCTACACTAAAATTGGACAATATATTGTCTTCTGTGTTAGAACTGATAAAACCATACTTTCTATTTAAAAGCAAATTCTTAATATTTCATTGCAGGGCATCACTTCTACTTATGTCGCTGTAGAAATTGATAAGTGACCAGTTTTACATCTGATATCCAAGTAAAGTGGATAAATAGACTTTCCATTGAGTCACGTAAACGTGAAAGTGGCATTGACTGAACATAGAAGGACAAAGCAGTTATTTTAGCATATATAAACTAACAGCATTATATTTGGGAGTGTATTAGTCATTAATGGCCATCAATCAATAGCCAGCACAGTGCGATCAACTGCGATCAAGATGCTATTTCCAAGTCATCCAAAGACTTATTATACTGAAAGAAAGTCTTCTTTCCCATGCATTTCCCTCTCCTGACTCAGTGTTAATGCAAACATGCTTACCCAGGACTCCTTGCAGACTTCCGCAAAAACCTCGGAAATCCTTACTTGCATTAACCATCAAACACGTGGAGTCATATTAGTTTAATACAAGGCAAGATTAATAGAGAGACCCTCACTTGCTCCATTCTCAGTTGCATTTTGATACAGGGGCACATTTTTTCTGTATGAACCTGTCTGATGGTTGCAGTCACTGTCATGTATCGTGCATTAGCCAACATCTTCATCGACATAAAGATGACTCAAAAATAATTTGATTTTCTCTCTCCACCCGTGCTTTCCTGATTTGGCGTTTCACTGGCTCTATGTGAATTTGAGGTCATCTCTCACTTAGATCTCTCATCTCTTTCTTTACTGGGAATGACTCTCTTCTGCTCTACCTCCATTTCTCTGCACTTCTTAGGTATGAATGGTGCTTTTTATGGATGAGCTAGCTAATGAAGGATCCATCTTTGGTGATTAACATTTTCCCAGGCCTGGGAATTGTCTGTGGGTTAGGTTATCACTCAGGAGCCCACCTATTGTTCAGGTGGCACACGTCTGCTAAGTGGAAGTTTATACCTTCAACATTGTGCATTAGCGCACATCAATTATGCAGGTGGCAGCAATTACATATTTATGCATTCTGATAATTACATTTTTAATACAGCAGATGTCAGCCTCATTTATAGCAGTTAATGAAAATGAATGACAACCATTTTATAGTGAGAAGTTCACAGGAGTGCTGGAAATATGTGGCTTTGCATCGGTGAATGAAACGGATGTCTCCTTCGCTGATTAGGAGAGCTTAAACAGCGTTAAACTGTTATTTCATTGTAGGAATCATGATTAATATGAATATTCATACACTAAGTGTTGAGCTACAGAATGGCTGTGATATATAATTTTGCTACATGTGGACAGTCATCACTAACAGGGTAAGAGGTAAGTACTAAATAAGGTAGCAGATCGTTATCTTTCACTCAGCCTTGTCAAGTTATGAAAGCAACAGAACGCGCCAATCAGTGTCTCCCAATTCTGCAGCACTCTTGCATAACCAGTGGTGTGCTATAAAAAGGCACAAACTGGGGCAAAAGTTTGTAGGGAAGGACTCTGCAGTACGAGGGTCGACATTCCCAAAGACTTGGACAACTCAAATTCATGATGGCATTTTGTCCAGCTTCTGACATCTGAAAAGTGAGTCACCAGCTGTGAGTGGCGTCCCCACAAAAGAACCCCAAGGAGAGAATTGACAGCAACTCAAATGCAAGTTGTTCTAAATTTTCAGGGAGAATGCTAGATTTACTGTCCGGTCATTTGTAGAAAAGCAGGACTCATCATCACATGCCTGTAGGAATGTGACTCTACACACTAATGTGGTGGTCAGATTTCCAAAAATACTTCTGCGTCAGCCATGCATTGTGAAGAGCAAAAAAGTCAAAATAATAAAAAAGGAAGTCATCATAGGCAGCAGCTTTATACACTTGGAGCCTTCTCATAGAATTCTTGCTTTGAACTTTTCTGTCTTGCCTCATCAACACTAAAAATGCACTTACATACCCAGCACTTCTTAAGGTGTGTGAATTATTTGGTGGCCATTAAGCTGATGGCTTTGATCTTGGAATAACAACTGTTGTTAGATACTTGTGACATCCACTGCAAATTCAGATTTCATGAAATGCTTGACTAGCCAGTGGGAAATAACCTCAGCTATAATCAAATAAAGAGGCCTTCAGTTCCATTTAGCTCTTTGACAGGTGAGTTGGCCGCTGTTATAATGATGCAATACACTGTAGATTCTGCATTAACAAACAAAGAAACAAAAAATTCAGCTCTGTGAAAACCCACAAAGGTCATATATAATAGTCATAGATGCCTAGAGACTCGTTGGCAACCAGTTGGTAGGAAAAATCACTATTCCTTGACCAGTTGGTGAGTGGTTAAAGACTATTGGTTGTTGTTGTGTTGTAAAACTGGTCACAAAGAGGTATACAATACTGTACCAAAAAAATCCACCTTACCATTGGTTTGGTCACTAGCAGATTGCCGTCATCACCTGCAACTTGCATTTAAAAAGCAAACACTCGCCGACTAAGTTGTTGTAAAAATATGATGAGTGTAGAGCAGCACTGGGGCCCGATCCTCCAGACTACGAGATAGCTTTTTCCCACAAGCCATGAGACTCCTGAACTCACTACCGGCTCCCCTACTCCCCCACCACCACCACACCCCACCACACACACCCACACAAAGAGTTAACTGCCTCTATTGCATTCGACACACCACTACCTTTGTAAATGCAGATGCTGCTCTATGGGCAATCCTACTCTCAAGAAGCCTGCTCATGTTGGTCACTTTAAATCACTCATACTGTAAACTGTAAAGCTGCTACGCTTTGACAGTTTGGTCATCTTAAACCACTTAAAGGTGACTTTAAATCATTCAACTGTAAATTCTAAATTTAGACTATTATTGATCCTTTTTAACCTTAAAGTGTATATTTATTCCTTTTACCTTTACCTTAGTCCTAAAGTGTATATTTATTTCTTACTCTTCCTATATTTATCATTGTTCTTTGCACTGAATGCAACTGGAGCCATATCATCTCGTCTCTCTATACACTGGACTGTATATAGCAGCGATTACAATAAAGTTTACTTTGACTTACTACTATGAATGCAGACGGTTTCTTGTTTGCATTGCATTTTTCCAAGTTTCACTACTGTTCAGTAGGTAGTTAGTAAATGTTATCTCCCATGTAAACTACAGGTGACCACAGCAATCTGCTAGTGACAAAAGCAATCACAAAGAAATAGACAAGTTCAAGTTTTGAGTTGAGCTGATAGGAACTCAACACAGTAAAGTTGAGTTCCTATAAAGATTGTTAATGCATATGTTACTTACTGTTCTTAAAATATTATCTGTTACAGTCATCTCCAACTCCATATTTTTAATTGTTGCACCTTTGAGAAGGCCTTAAGTTTTATTCAGTCATAAAGAAAAACAAAACAAAACTGCCTGAATTTTTGGCTTGTAGGCACTCATCTCAAACTAACAGATAACAGTTAATTATAAATTTAGAAGATATTTTCATTATTGTTGAATAGTAGACATTTTAATGTTTTTGAAAAGTCTTGCAGTGCAATTTTTCTGACTACAAAATGTCCTACATTTATCAAGAAAAACTGTTCCAATAAGCCAAACAGACAGTCTGTGTCACTATAAATAAAAGCTGTCAATTGTTTCCCAAAGTACTGGCATATTTCTTTGGATTACACCATGTTGTATTTGTGTTTGTATTATTGTAGCATGATTTTTAAAAAATAAATAAATAAAATACAAAGTAATTTCTTGACAGATGATTAGATATTCCGAGTGTAGTCTTATCTGTGAAGCTTATTGGCTATGAAGTGCAAAATTGGACATGACTCCCCTGGGTGTAGGCCAACACTTCTGTCTGGGCTTAGTTAAGTTTATGGAACTCGTGCATCACCACCACGGCTTGGCAGAGGAGGGCCAGACACAGACAGAGAAAACTGTGAAAATGAGTGTGATGTTAACGAGATATGTGCAGGCTGTCGTGACATCCACAGATTCCCCCTCCCGCCATTCTCCAGTGTCAGTATTTACGTTGTTGACTAGTTTTGATGCCTGGGAAAGTTAAGGGCAAATGTAAATAATTACTGATCAATACCTGCCAGTGCAGGCAGAGAAACTGAACTTCAGCTTGCACAGGAATGCATTCCTGTCCGTCAACCACGGACTTCTGCCCGAAATTGAAAATCCAATACTTGTTTATAGAGCTCCAGATATTGCGATTAATTAAATTTTCGTCACGCTGACAGTCTTCCACCTCCTTTCCCCACTGGTGATTCACAAGGTGGAAAAGCAGAGTCCATCTTCCTTACTGCCCTTCATTTGCTCATCCTCCTTTTCCAGGTTTTTCTTACATGAGGAAAAATTCCAGAATGAAAAAGACGTCAAGAAGAAGTCTGTGTCAAAACAATCCATGTGGGCTAATATTTGTGCAAAACAGCTTTAATATGGTGACAGAAGAGCACATACAATATGCATGAGATGGATCTCAGAAGCTTCACAGATGAGTTTCATGTGCCAACTGTTGATTGACTGGCTTATAATTGTCTTGGTCATCAAGTGAGAAACACTGACAATGACAAAAAGGATATTAAAAAAAAAAAAAAAATGCCTGAAACATGAGCAAATGCCAAGATTTGTATTTAGCTAAGAAGCCTTGCCAGTAAACAGTGTTGTACCAGTTTGCATTATTTGATGAGAAAATAAATAGGCTACTTCAAAAAGGATGACACTGTCTAAATTAGGTAAACAAGTACCTAATGAAAAGAATTCAGAATCAGAGAATTAATCAGAACCAGCACAAAGATTGCAGCTGACAAGCCACTAACACAATGGCTTTCAAGAGCAGTTTATTCATCAGTGTTTTCTCCTATGCATCCCTTCAGCCTCCATGCTGAAGTTCCACTGCAACCTGTTGCCTTGGAGACAGTGGAGCTCTAAAACAGTAGTGTTAAGGCAGCAATAAGGAGACAGATATTGTTTCATTTGCTTCCTGTTAATTGAAAATTGTTCCAAAGCTGTAATCGCTTCCAGACTCATTGCCACTTAATTGTTTTTACATGAAGACTTTGACAGGTAAGACGCTTATCCTGTCATCCAAACATTAACTTGACATCGGCTATTAGTTTACATCTTGCTGTCTACACTTCTGAGACAGACCAATTATTGTTTATAGCCAGCACCTTGGCATCTATGCAATTACAACAAACAGGACGCCTGTCAAGTTAGGCCAAATCTGCTTGCATAAAGTAGAGGAAGTCATTAATCTGCTACTGTACTTCCAGTAATTAACTAAAGCAAATTGCAGGCAGTTAATAACTTCTAATAAAGTCCATCATGAATTTACCTCCCCCTCTCTTCTTGTGTCATTATCAGCAGCATCATCATTACCCATTCAGCAGCAACCCCCCCCCCCCCCCCCACCCACCCCCACCCCCCCCCCAACAAAAAAAAAAAAAAA